>PVJS01022401.1:0-30560 GCA_004027185.1 Glis glis
GAAAAAAAAAAAAAAAAAAAAAAAGAAGAAAGACCACTTGCATCAAGACGTTATAAGGGACCTTTTCTAGTCAGCCTCAGGATGTCTAGGGCTAGAATCTTCAACTGATAGTGTGCAGTGGGGAAAATGGGAAGCAAGGAAGTAGAGTCATCAAGAGTAACCTCCCCATGATGTTTGCTGGGAAGAGGACAGGTGGAGGGAGAGCTCCTGGGACAATGCAGAGTCAGGTTTCTTGAAGATATACAGAAAGATGTTCACATTTTTTTTAGTGCTGCAGAGATACAAGCAAAAAGAGAATTTGTTTTTATAGCAGAAATGGGGAATTGGTAGATCAAGGTCCTGAAGAAGTCAACAGGAAAACATAGGGCAGGAAGTAAGGTTCAGTGGGAGTAAAGGCAACTTGGTATGCTGGGTAGAAGACTGAGGAAGTTTATACTCAAAGTCTTTCTTTGTGAAGTAGTGGGTGAGGGCATTAGTGGGGATGAGGCGTGTGGAGCTGCGGTGAAGGCAAAAGGTTGAAATGACTGCTGAGGGAGCTGGAGTGGGTGCCAATCAAGAATAAGTAAGGGAGCGCTGTTCATCGAGGGGAAGGAAGAAAGCATCATATACTTTTGGTGTGATGGTACAATTTTTCCCCACTTGTGCTCAGCGGCCCCAGGGAAGGAATGGAAGGTGGGTTATTGGTTTCATTCTGTTTAGGGGCAATAGGATACATGGATGAAGAAACTAAAATCCAGTTCTGAGGGAAGGATAGTTTAAGTGATTGGGGTCTAGTCTGGGTAGAGAAGGAAATCATTGAGGAGGAAACAGATGCGTTGTTGACAGTTTCTGCCAACTAAACCAGGAGAATTCTGTTACTTCTCATGAAGCTGATGTACAAAGAGCAAGAGCCTTAGAAACCAGGAAGCTGGGGTTCTAGATTCAGCTTTACCACTGGCCTGCTACATGGCTTTGAACAAGACACTTCATGTCACTGGACCTCAGTTTCCTGTTACTGGGATCAGATAATAGCTTCCAGTTCTAACATTCTGGGAACAGGTCACGTGATGCCTTTGCTTTGTCATTTCCACAGGCCTCTGGAGTAGGAAACCCTTGTATGTGGACTTTTTCTTTTTTTTTTTGCGGTACCGGGGATTGAACCCAGGGGCGTTCTACCTCCGCACTACACCCCCGGCCCTATTTTTTATACTTTATTTTGAAACTGGGTCTCACGAAGTTGTGGAGGGCCTCACTAGGTAGAGAGAGAGAGAGAGAGAGAGAGAGAGACAGGGAGAGAGAGAGAGAGAGAGAGAGAGAGAGAGACCGAGAGAGACCGAGAGAGAGCTGAGGCTGGCCGGGAACCCGGATCCTCCAGTCTCCGCCTCCCAAAGTACTGGGATTACAAGCGTGCGCCACCACACCCGGTGTGGACTTTTTCTTAATATCTAGAATGGAAGTTGTTTTTTCTCTCAAAGAACTTGGCCTCTTACACACTGTCAGAGGAAACGTGATCCATACATCAGCTGGTAATAAAGACATTAGAGTTCAAATGTCCAAGACATTTTCTCTGCTTCTCTTCAGTGTTGGCATTCCTATAGTATGAGTTACCTTGGGAGATCTGAGACACCCCTGCACCCTGCTCTTCTTTCCCTTGCATCTTTCATTTCACAACTTGACTATGTCATTGAATACATCAGAAGGTATTTATCAAGGGCTTCCTGAAGTATCCTGCTGCATACTGGCACATTGGAGATTCGGGGCAATTATGTGACAACTGTTTTACCTTGTCAAACTTATATCTTGGTTGTTGGGATGAAACCCACACACATGAAATCCTAATGAATAATGTAAGACCATAGATAGGTAAGTGTCAACCTTCAAATTAAAGATAAATACTTGGGGATTTCTACAGTAGCAGGTCATCATAGATATATAGGTGAAGTGGACTTTGAATGAGATCATGTGCATTGGATAAAATTTGGTGAGAAGGCTTTCCTGACTGCAAAGTGGCAGAATCAGACTTGGCAGTGAGAAAGAACTTTGGTCATTTTTCTGCTTCTCTCTTCTTTTCTGAACCTTCTGCTCATTGACAGTTCCCTTTCTCAGTATTGTGCATAAATTTCTTTTTATATGACCATAATTCCTCATACTTTATACAGCTTGGCTGTCACTGTTTAACAATAAACTGGGGTCCCTCTTCAGGCTTGGGGGTTGGGTTGTAGAGTCAGTTACTCAGTTTGCCAAGCTACCTGCACTATCAGTCCTGCCAGGTACTCTCAGGGATTTGCCATGTTATGTTAAAGCAGCTCCTTGCTCTTTATTGCACACCTGTTACGTGTTGATAAGCATGCATTCCAAAGTAGTATTTCCTTTGCCCATATCTTTCCCATGTGACATATAAAATTATATTGCAACACGATACAATTGTGCAACTAGCAAGGGGTGGAATGCCTTCTCGTAGTTGGCAATGTGCATCTGGCTTTGAGGTGACACAACATAAGAGATGAAATACTTTAGAAACTGACTGGAAATGAATCCAGGACTAAGGAGGATGTGAAGCATGAGACCGCACTAATTAGGAATTCTCAGAATACGTTAGATTAACTCTATGGTCTGAGCTTGGGCACTGAACCACAGTGCACTGGGATGGTCATCATTTGGCTGCTCATGTCCTCACTGACTTATAATTTCTTTAAAATGGAGAATGTTTCAGGTGGAGAGTAAATCTGCCTGCATAGTACTCTTTGAGATACAACCTCAGAAGAGAAAAGAATTTGAGACACTTCTCATTTTTATAAAATTAGTGGGGGCTGAAGGTACATACATGTGAAAATGATTTATTAAAGTTGATGAGAAGCCTATAAATCAGAAACACTTCATTATAATAATAGTAGTGACTATATGTTAGACACTATGTCCTAGATATTGTTTAAATTTACAGGAGCTGAGGGTGGTATAGGGTTAACAGAGGAACGTGCCTTGTGAATCTGGGTCTTCACAATGCTATATTCTAGTATTCTTCCCATGTCATCTGCCTTCAGATCTATTTGTCTTTGAAACTCAACAGTACATCTCACTCTCTTGGAGAAGACTAATGTTTAGAACCATACTGTCCTGTATAGATGCCACTAGCTGGCTATTTAAATGCAAATTAATTAAAATTAAATAATGTGAAAAATTTAATTCTTCAATTGCATATTTCAAGTACTTGGTCACATTTCAAGTACTTGATAGCCACATGTGGCTAGTGGCTATCATATTGGGCTGTATAGATATAGGACATTACACAAATATAGAAAGTTGCATTGGACAGCACTGTCTAGGCTGTGAGTCTCTGTAAAACATAGCTTCTTTCTCAATAATCAGTGTACTTGAAATGCATTTTATCTTTTGTCTTCCCTATTGGATTATATATCCCTTAGAGTAGGGACTTTTCTATCTTCCTAACCATGGTATATCTACCACCTAGCACAGTATCTAGCATGTCTGTTGTCTAATGCACAATACTATTTCTGACTATTCCTTAGTGCATAGAAAGAAACTCGTAACTATTCGGATGAGTCAAAACTTGTCTCCCAGAAGAGATAACATTTGGATTGGATTTTGAAGGAAAAAATAAGCTTGCCAGATTGAAAAGGGGTCAGACATCCAGGAAAACGGGCCAGCCTATTCAGACACAATCATTATAGGTTATGTTTAAGGAAAAGATCAAGTAAGAAGTTCATAGTGTCTGGAGCGCTCTGTGTGTGTGTGTGTGTGTGTGTGTGTGTGTGTGTGTGTGTGTTTGTGTGTGTGTGTGTGTATGTGTTAGTTACGATGGTGGTGAGAGTCTGGGAGTGGGTTTAGGCAGAAGAGGTAGAGTTTAAGACAGACAGTGAGGATGTTTTTGCCATATAATGATTTTAGACTTTTTATGTGAAGGCAACAAGTGCCAGAAACAGTTATAGGGAAGAAGATTGGTATGATCAGATGCACTTCTCTATTTAGTCATTTATTTTAGGAACATATTTGTGAGAGTAATGTGGAAGATGAACTAAACATGAAAGACCAGGATCAAAGAAACAAGCTATTTTTTTCAGTCACAGTAGATGAAGCTGTAAAGGAGGGGTGCAATGGAAATAGTTCTCAGGTAGAGTAGACAGGATTTGGTGGCTTGCTGATATGGTGGATGGAAAAAATGAACAGAAATAAGGAATGTGGGAAGAGAAACATATTTAGAAACGAGAATGGTTAAGTGTATGTGCCTAAGGAAATACAGTGGGTTAGGAAATTGGTGACATAGTTGTGGAACCCAGAAAAGTAATTGGGGCTGGGGTTACAGAATAACAAGTAGGATTATTAGCTTTTAGATTTGATGGAAGCTGTGGGAACTTCATGAGAAAACTTGTAAGACATGATGGGGATGAAAGGAGGACATCAGGGCACAGTGAGAACAGTAATATTTAAAGTACCTAAACAGGAGAAAAAGCCAATGCAGCTGGTTGAGAAGGATGCAAAGAAAAAGTTTTAAGAGCTAGAAAGTGTCAATAGAATTGCAGAAGAATAAACATTGGACCTCAGCATTTAGGGATGTGTTAAGAACAAATTCTGTGATCTTTAGCACAGTCTGCAATGATGTTAAACCATCAATGAAACTGCACCCATGTAAGTATTTCCCAGCACTAATGGACCTTCCTTCCTATTTTCCTTTAATTATAAACTCCTTTCCTGTTACCTCCTGTCAAAAGGAGAGGACTTATCACTCATTGTCAGGAGGGTGTATTTGACTAATGAAAACAGCATGTTTCTCACAGGGGCATTTCATAAGGATCATTGCTTTCCAGAAATAGGTATCTAAAACTGCAACTTTGTCTTTAAATCTGAGTTAGGAGTCAGTGAGATGGGGAGACCATGATCATCCAGCTTTCTTGAGTATTTAATTTAGTACTTGGCTCCCCATTTTAGAAGGAAGATGGAGCTTGGGTAGAGCCAGAGGGAAACTATTAGCATGATTATAAAATCTTAAGCCATTTTATGGTGTGAAGGACCTGGAATTATAAACATGAGAAGCTACCTGTGTGAAAGCCATTTGCAGAGTTGAAGGATATTAAGTGGAGGGGAGACTGGACATACTCGGCAACATCTTAAGAGAGGAGCGAGAAACAAGGTGAGATGCTAAAGGAAGGTTTATTTAAAGTTCTAATGTTGGGCTGTCAGTTTCCCTCCAGTAGGATGCTTTATCATCTGGGCAATGCCTGACATACCAAGAGGATCTCTGATGACTTTATGTTGTATTGGTAAATTGAACTATGGTAACATTTAATTCATCTATTTTGTAAGCACTCAGTAGGGTAATTTTTTTATGAAGATTGGGTAGACTAACTATACACAGGAGAGGTTACAAATATGTTGCCATACTCACAGGGGAGAGTGAGAAGTCATCTCTACAAACTTTACAATGGCCTAAGATTCCTGTCTGCTGTTTCCCCATCTCCTGCTGCCTGCCCAGATGACAGGGAGAGCTGTTGGCACGAGCATGCTTCACTCCTCTGGGATTGGTGAGTCAGAGCCAGCAGAGAGAAGAGAGGGATCTACTCAGCCTCTGTGACCCGGAGCCCTCCCTCCTTCCAGGTTGTGACTGACTCTTGCCCAGTTTTGCGTTATTTCACCATGGAGACAATGTTCTCAGGAGGGAAGCAGTACTTGCTGGGCTTGTTCATTGCTGTGCTAACATCTGACAGGTGCTCTGCAGCTGCCTTCTCTCCGGCTGCCCCCTTGCCTCCTTTTCCTTGGGATAAGCCTAGATTGTTACCCTAGATGCCATTTCCACCATGGGTAGGGAACTTACCTCCAATCCTGGTCCTTGGCTGCCAGCTGTGACAATACCACTATATCTTCAGTGAGACAGCATTTTTGTGGTGTTCATAACCTGGGCTTTGATGTCAGACTAAACTGAGGTTTCCATCTCAGCTCTTGGTGCCTGCCTAACTTCTCTTACCCTCAGCTTCTTGTCTGTAAAACCATGATAATGATACCTCCTGTTTGTGGAAACCAGAGCAGATGGTAGCTTTGCACTAAGCATTTTGCATATATTAGCTTCTATGATTATTATTAAAAATGATCTCTGATCTCTTGAATCTGTTTTTGGAACAACTTGCTCTTGAGTCCAAATTGCCCTGCTAGAGTATGAACTCTGAAAGCTCCTGGCTCAGGCTCCTGGCTATCCCCAGATTTATGGAGTGCCTGGCCAAACAATTGATTGGATGACTCTGTATCCTTATCTTTTGCTATATTTATTTTTATTCGTATGTCTACAGGTAGCTCTATACATCTGTGTCCTGCTTAACTGATCCCTGCTTAGTTTTGCTAAGTCTGTTGATGCATCTCATGTCTGCTGTTGAGTTGGTCAGACACAGGCTGGTCTAGGATGGTCTCACCCATGTGGATGGCTGCCAGTTTGGGTGATGTGGGAGGCTGGGCTGTGCATTTTATTCTCATCCAGGAGACTGGCCCAGGTTTATTCACATATTTATATCTGGGCTCCAAGAGAGAGATGTACAGTATGCAAGGCCCCCTAACTGGCATGACAACACTTCTACAACATTCTATTGGCCAAAGCTAGTCACAAAGCCAGTCAAGATTCAAGAGGTAGGAAACAGACCTCACCTAATAAAGGGACTATCTTCAAAGGTCTGTTGAAAGGAAATAGGTACAGGGAGATGTGAACACTTGGGGCCATCTGCCCACCACATGCTCATCTTGAATTAGTCCTTAGCCCTGGACACCAGCATCCTTCACTTGGTAATGGTATACAAAGCTGAGCTATTAATTCACTGTATTCCATCTGAGGCACTGAAATTATTGGCCTTTTTACAGTATTTTAGCAATGATTTTCTGGCACCAGTAGAAAGGAATATAAACACAGTGTTCTAGACAGGTCAGAATTTCTGATCTTTCCTTCTTTTTTGCTCTTCCTTTTCTCCCACTCTCCTACCACCTACTGAGTGTTCTTTGGACCAAGTGATCATTTTTACTCTAAGGAGCATGAAGCAAGTGTAGAAATTGGTAGAGCAAAAAATATAGAAGTAGAATTAAAACGTCCTCCGTTCTATGTTTGCTCTTGAAATTGGCCCACAGGTAGAATAATGTGCAGCTGTCACTTGATATTCAGAGGGAAGAAATGAGTTTCTCTCTTTCTTCCTCTCCTCTCATGCATATGTTCCATATTTATTTTTTATCACGAAGCGGTTGTTGCAATTTTTTCCTATATAGATTACTCTTAGTTGTTCCGTAGCACACAGGACCAGAAAGCTAGCATCTCTGGGCTCACTTCCCATCGGACATTCATGAGTACTTAGGTCCCTGGAAACAAAAAACAGTCAGGAGGAAGAGAAATACAGAGCAAAGCATATGCAGGACATCCTCTGGCTGCCAGTCATGGGGAGTGACGTTCAAGGACCCGTGAAACAAAGTCAGGAACACACCAACAGCTGCTCAGGAATGGCTAACACCATTAACAAGGAACCCAGCTTACAAAGTGACATGCCAAGCCACGATCCTGAAGCCTGCACCCAAGACCCTCACAATCTGGTCGTTAAGGCTGATCTTGAAAGAAGAACATACAGCGAAATAAAGAAAAGAGACCCTTAAAGGCACAATGGGGAAGAGTGAACTGTAAAGAACAAAGAAGTGTACGATGACCTGGAGTAGCTTGGGGAGACTGACAAATTCTGGTAAGTTAAAAATATAGTTTATTTCCCAAGCTGACTCAGAATGGCTGGCTTTTGAATAGAGGACAAAGGAGTCAAGGAGACTGACTATATGTGTTTCCTTAATCATTCTTATGGTTTGCTGATTCATAGACCGAGCTTCAGGGCCAGAGGAGATCTTGGATGTCATCTAGAAAACTGTTTTCTTGTCTTCTCATGTTTAAAAATGTTGAAGGCCTTCTTCCACAAGTCTTTCCCTGGATCCTCGAAAAGACCTACCAGATGGATCAGTGTCTGTCTGCGTCTCTGCCGGCGCACCCCAAAGCAGGCAGGACTTCAGGCTCCTTGGACCAAGACAGTTCACATCCCAGGTCCGCACAGACCGTCACCTCAGCCTCAAAGCTTTCATTTCACATCTGAATCAAAGGACAGCCTAAACATGGATCACAGCCCTTCCCTCCCTTTTTCCCCCTCTGTCAAAGTGAAAAATGGCTGGGTGGGAACTCTAATTATGTGGAACATGCTAGGCACTGTTTTCATGTCCAAGAAAATTGGTGTAACTGCTGCTTGTGGAAGCAAATGATGTGATGCTATGGTGACCAGAGAGCTGGGCTGGTTGGCTCAGTGGTGGCAGCACAACATCGTGTTTGTGCTGTGTTTTATAATTTTATGGAATGCTTACATCCATTATTCCATTGGGATCTTGTTCAGTTTAGTACCCTAGACTCAATTATTATTATTATCATAGGCTCTCATTTTTTTTCTGATTCATAAATGGAGGCTTAGAGGGGTTGAGTAAATTGACTTAAATAAGTAAGCAATGAAGATTGTGAAACTAGGTTTGTCTCCCTCAACTCTCAGTTCAGTGTTATTTGTACTAAAATGTGATAATTTTGTCTTAATAGTTTATACTATGATTTTTTTTAATGCTCGGTAACTCTGTTACTCTTTTCTGTAAAAAGCCCCAGGCCCAAATATATCAATGTCTTTGGTCTTTGTCTTTTTCACAAAAAAACTGGAAAGACTCCAAAGATTTGTACCACAAAGCCAGCTTGAGCCTGGCCTTTGTGAGTACTCTAAGGCCCTTTCTGTCCACTGTGATCCATTTTGGAATTTTAAGATGTACAAAATAGATTTAGGGGAGTGAAAAACAATATCTTAATATTTTAAAATGTAAGAGATTTTTCTTCTTTCCAACTCCAGTATGCTCTATTACTTGTCAATGCTGACAACAGCCCCGTAAGGTAAGGAGGTCAGGAACACTATTATCTCTCTGTTTTTAAAATCGGGTACACAGAGAGGAAATAACTTGCCCAAGGACACGGTGACTCAGTCAGCAGAGGAGCCAGGATGAAAACATCCCTCAATTTTTGACTTTCAATACACACCAAGACCATGATCCAGATGGGTTACGGGATGACAGTCCTTCACAAACAAGCGCATATTAGTCAGACATGGAAATAATTATGTCCCCTTCACATGCTGCACAGAAAGTGAACTCTCAAAGATATCAGCAGAGTTTGGGAAAGAGTCCCTAAGACTTATTATTATTTATTTTTCCTTTTTATTTTTAAGTCATAGATGGATGGTCTGAAAAATGGGGGAAAAAAACCCTTTCCTTGTCTTTCCTGTCAGGCCTGGCCTCATATAACACCCCCCACCACCACACCCCTGTGGGAAGAAGGATTACACTTTCCACTATTCCCTAGAGTAGATTTTGTTCTTTTAAAATAAACAAACACTTGAAAACTTTTTTTCTTCTAATATTAGCTTTGGTCTTCAACCAGAATTGATTTGGCATTGAGTAACTAGAAAGGACAAATAGTGTTCTCGGCAACGAGAAGAGGAAATTCTCTTTTGACAGAGCCTTCTAGAATTATTATTCAATATGATGAGCAAAAACTGGGACTAATTTTGAACAAGAGAAATAATGACATGAGAAAACTGCTCATTGTTCCACTGGGCCCCAGCCACCCAGTGATGCCAAGGGGGTCAGCTGCCTGTATTCCTGTTTTCCCCAAAATGGATTCATCATGTGCCTGGGTCTGGTTGTACGATAATGAATTAACCAACTTGAGGGAGAGTTGACTTTTTTTGTGTGTGGTACTGGGGAGTGAACCCAGGGGTGTTTTACCTCAGAACTATACCCCGAGACCTATTTTATTATTTATTTTGAAGCGGGGGTCTTGCTAAATTACTGAGGGCCTCACTAAATTGCTGAGGCTGGCCTTGAACCTGCAATTCTCTTGTTTCAGCCTCTCAAGTACTGGGGTTACACCATGCCCAGATTGATCTTCTTTTTGTAGCATGTATATTTTTTCTTGTAGATAATATAGATATCTTATAGATAATGTGTCATCAAAGAACACATTTGTGGGCTAAACACTTAAGATTAGAACTAGTGTGATTATGGACCTCTTTCTAGTGGTCAGGGAAGTACAGTTGTTAAAAGAAAACATGAACAGGTGAGAGATCTGAATTTGCTAGGGCTGCCGCATCAAAATACCACAGCCTGGTGGTTTAAATGACAGAAATTTATTTCTCACAGTTCCGGAGGTTGGGAAGTTCAAGATCAAGTCCACGATCTAAATGAAATCAAGCAGTGTTTGTCTTCTGTATCTAGCATATTTCATTTAACATGATAGCACACTGGTGTATCTGTTATTGTTAACAGCAGCAGGGTTTCTTCTTTTGTTTTTTGCGGTACTGGGGATTGAACCCAGGGGCGTTCTACCTCTGCGCTACACCCCTGGCCCTATTTTTTATACTTTATTTTGAAACCGGGTCTCACGAAGTTGCAGAGGGCCTCACTAAGGAGAGAGAGAGAGAGAAAGAGAGAGAGAGAGAGAGCTTAGGCTGGTCGCGAACCCAGATCCTCCAGTCTCCGCCTCCCAAAGTACTGGGATTACAAGCGTGTCCACCACGCCTGGCTGTTTCTTTCTTTTTAAAGGGTGAATAATATTCCATTCTGCAGCCTCTTCTCTTAGCAGGCCACCATCTCACTGTGTGATCCCATACCTCTTCTTTGTGAGAAGATGAAGAGAAAGAGCTTTCAATTGCCTCTTATAAGAACACTGATCTTATCAGATCAGGGCCGTCCACTTGTGCTCTCACTTAAACCTTAGTTAATTCTGTAGAGGCCTTACTTAGCTTAAGAAACTGCTTGAAACACAGTGTAGAGTTAGATTTGAATATAATTTCCTAGAAAACATCCAGATGAGTAAGAAAATAAATTGTTCTACCTCCATGTTTCAAAAGGAGCGATCTTGGACAATTTTGAATGTTAAATCCCCTCTTATAAAACATTATCAAATGTCCATTGTTTGAAATATTCTTTGGGTGTGCATTCTATTCACTTAAAGGACCTCGTCCCCTCCCTCCTAAAGAACAATGTGTGGCAATTTAATCAATAGAAACTGCACATTTTCTGTTTAATTTATTTTGATTGCCCTATAATTGGCATTTAGGTTGCTGTCTGTATTTAGGCATGCATCTTGATGAGTTTGGGGATACGTATACACCAAGAAACAATAGTCTCCATCAAGGTCATTAGCATATCATCACCTCCCAAAGTTTGCTCCTGCCTTCTTTATTATTATTGTTGTTGTTATTGTTACATTTCAGTAAGATTACTTAACATATAATCTACTCTCTTAGAAATTTCAAAGATGTAAGACAGTGCCATTAGTAATGGGCACCAAGATGTATAGTAAGTCTCCAGAATTGATTCATTTGAGTAACTGGAATTTTGTACCTTTTAACCTGTCATCTCCACATTTTCTTTTTCCTCCTGTTCTCTGATAACCTCCATTCTAACACCCTGCTTCTAAAAGTTTGACTATTTTGGTTTCTGCATCTAAACGAAATCATGCAGTGTTTGTCTCTCTGTGTCTAGCATACTTCATTTAACACAATACCATCCTGGTCTATCGTTATTGCAGACGGCAAGATTTTCTTCTTTTTATAAGTGGAATAGTATTCCATTGTATTTCTAAGCCATGATTTCTTTATCCATTCATCCACTGATGGACATTCGCACTGTTGCCATATCTTGGCTATTGTGAATAATTCTGTAAGGAACATGGGATGCAGCTGTCTCTTTGAGATCCTAATTTCACTTGCTTTGGATGTATACCCAGAAGTGGCATTGATGGATCATGTGTTAATTCTATTGTAAATTCTTTGAGGAGCCTCCATGTGTTTTCCATAATGACTGAGCTAGTTTACATTCCCTTTTCTCCATATCCTTGCCGATGCTTGTTACCTTCTTTTTTAAGTTAATAGCCATCCTCAGAGGTATAAGATGATATTGCATTGTGGTTTTGATTTGCAGTTCCCTGATGATTAGTAATGTGGAGGACTTTTCATATATCTGTTGGTCACTTGCATGTCTTCTTTTCAGAAATGTCTCTTCATGTCTTAATCAGGTTATTTTATTATTTATTTATTTGCTACTGAGCTGTATGGAATGTTCTGTCGATACCTGTTAGGTCCAGTTGTTCTACAGTATTGTTCAAGTTTACTGTTTTTGTATCAATTTTCTATCAGGATGATCTATCCAATGTTGAAAGTGAGGCATTGTGGTCCCCTACTGGTTCCTCTGTTAGTTTCTTCTTATTATTTTAAATAGCAACTTCTTATCAGATATATGACTTGCAAAGACTTTCTCTTGCAAATGTTGCCTTTTCATTTTGTTGATTATTTCCTTCGATATTCAGAATATTTTTAGTGTGATGTCACCCCACATTTTTATTTTGCTTTTGTTGCTTGTGTTTTTTATGTCATATCCAAAAACTCATTGCCAAGATCACTGTCAGCAAGCTCTTCCTCTGTGTCTTCTCCTATGAGTTTTGCATTAAAGTCTCTCATCCATTTGAAGTTGATTTTTGTGTATACTCTAAGAGCCTAATTTCATACTTTTGTATGTGGATATCCAGTTTTTCTGTCATCATTTATTCAAGAGATTATTCTTTCCCTGTTGCATATTCTTGATGCCCTTGTCAAAAATTAGTTGAAAATGGAAGAGGGGTATAATTTCTGGGCTTTCTGTTCTGTTCCACTGGTCTGGTCTCTGTTTCTATTTTATGCCAGCAGCATAATATTTTGATTACTATAGCTTTGTTATATAAATCAAAATCAGGAAATGTGATGCTTCTAGTTTTGTTCTTGCTAAAGATTGCTTTGGCTATTCAGGATCTTTTGTGGGATCTACACAAATTTTAGGATTGTTTTTTCTATCTTTGTGAAAAATGCTATTGAAATTTTGATAAATATTACATTAAATTTGCATCTCACTATGAGTGATATGGACATTTTAACAATATTAATTCTTCCAATCCAAGAACATGGAACATTTTCCCATTTATTAGTGTCTGATTTCTTTAATCAGTGTTCCATAGTTTTCAGTGTATAAATTTCTTGCCTCTTCGTTAAGTTTATGGGTATTTTATTGTTTGTGATGCTATTAAAAATGAGATGGTTCTTTTTTCTTTTTGGATAGTGTGTTGTTAGTGTATAGAAACACAATTGATTTTTTTGTATCTTGATTGTATGTCTTGTAACTTTACTGAATTCATTTACTAGTTCCAAGAATTACTTTGGTGGGTTTTTTATTTTTTCCCCTATAGAAGATCATGTCATGAACAAATAGAAACAATTTTATTTTTTCCTTTCCCATTTAGATGCCTTTTATTTCTTTTTCTTGACTAACTGATCTGGCTAGGACTCCCAAAACTATGTTGAATGGAAGTGGTGAGAGTGAGTATTCTTTTCTTGTTTTTGATCTTAGAGCAAAAACTTAAAATATTAGCTAGGGGTTCATAATATATGATCTTTATTATATTGACATAGATTCCTTCTATACCTAATTTGTTGATTGTTTTTTGTTTAACATGACAGGATGTTGAATTTTGCCAAATGTATTTTCTAAATCTATTGAGATTAAGCCCAGCATGGTGCACGCTGGGCTTAATCCCAAATCTGTAATCCCAGTATTTGGGAGGCTAAGACAGAAGGATTGTAGGTTCAAGGCCAGCCTCACCAATTTAGCAAGGCCCTTAGCAACTGAGAGAAAACCCATTAAAAAAAATTAAAAAGGGCTAGGGATATAGCTTGGAGGTAGAATGGCCCTGGGTTCAATCAGGAGTACCAAAACAAACATGCATAAATTTATTGAGATTAACATGATTTCTATTCTCCATTTGGTTAATGTTGTATTTGTGTTTGCTGATTTGTGTATGCTGAACTATCCTTGCATCCCAGGAATAAATCATATTTGATCATTGTATATGATCTCTTTAATGTGCTATTGAATTCAGTGTACTTGAATTTTCTTGAGGATTTTTGTATCTATGTTCATCAGGGCTATTGGCCTATACTTTTCTTTTTCTTTAATGTGCTTGTCTGGCTTTTGTATCAGGGTAATGCTGGTCTTGTAGAATAAGAGTTTTGAGGATTGGTGTTAATTATTTGAATATTTCACTAGTTAAACAATCTGAGCCTTCAATTTTCTTTGTTGGCAGGTTTTTTATTACTGATTTAATCTCTTATAACTAGTTCAGGTTTCCTATTGATTTATAATTCAGTCTTGGTAGATTGTATGTTTCTAGGAATTTATGCATTTTTTCCTCAGGTTGTCCAATTTGTAGTCATATGACAGTTTATAGTGTGATTCAGTGTCTCTTATGGTCCTATGTATTTATGAGGTATTAGTTCTAATGTCTCTCCTTTTACTTATATTTATATTTGTGTCTTTTCCTATTTTTTTTAGCCTAGCTAAATGTTTTTCATTTTTTACCCTTTAAAAAAAAACCCTTATTTTTGTTGACCTTTTCAATTATTTTTCTTGTCTCTGTTTAATTTACTTTTCCTCTAATGTGCATTTCCTCCCTTCTGTAATGTTGTGTTTAGTTTGTTTTTATTTTTCTAGTTCTTTTACAAAGTTAGGTTGCTTATTTGAGATTTTAATTTTTCCTAATGTAGACCTTTATAGCATTAAACTTCACTGTTAGAACTAATTTTTGTAAACATCTTATAAATTTTGGTAGTTGTGCTTTCACTTTTGTTTGTCTTGAGATATTTCTTAATTTTCCTTTTGCTTTTTCCTTTGGTCCCTTGGTTGTTTGGGAGTTTCTCTTTCTTTCTTTCTTTCTTTCTTTCTTTCTTTCTTTCTTCTTCTTTCTTCTTTCTTCTTTCTTTCTTCTTTTTGTGGTACTGGGGGATTGAACTCAGGGACATTCTACCTCTGAGTTACACCCCCAGGTATTTTGAAACAGGTTCTCACTAGGCTGCTGAGGGCCTTGCTCAGTTCCGGTCTTGAACCTGCAAATTCTCCTGTGTCAGACTCCCAAGTACTGGGATTGCAGGCATGTGCCACCTCACCCAGCCCAGGAGTGTGTTTTTTAATGTCTATATATTTTTGAATTTTTCAGTTTTCCTTCTATTATTCATTTTGTTTAAAATGATTGTGGTTGGAAAATGTACTTGACATAATTTCAATTTTTTAAAATTTAAGATTTTTTTGTGGCCTAACATATGATCTATCCAAGGAAATGTTCATGTGCCCTTGAGAAAAACATGTATCGTGATGCTGGTGTATAGAATGTTCTGTATATGTCTGTCAGTTCCAGTTCCAATTTACTATTTCATTGTTGCTTTTCTATTTGAATGATTCACCCATTGTTACAGTGGGGTATTATGGTCCCTACTGGTATTGTGTTGCTGCCTAATTCTCTCTTCATTTCTGTTAAGATTTGCTTTATATATTTAGGTATTCTGACATTGAATGCAAATATATTTGCAATTATTATATCCTTTTCAGAAACGTATATATTTATCATTATATAATGACTTTCTTTATCTCTTGTGACAGTTTTTTGACTTAAAGTCTATTCTGTCTGGTATAAGTATAGTCACCCCTGCTCTTTCTTGGTTTCAATTTGCATGGAACATCTTTTTCTATTTATTCACTTTCACTTATATGTATCCTTAAAGTGAAAGTGTTTCTTAAAGGCAGCATATAGATAGATCTTGTTTTTTATCCAGCCAGCCATTTTGCTAATTGTTTTCTGCTTTTTCTGTAGTTCCTTTCTTCCTGTCTTGCTGTCTTCCTTTGATATTTGATTTTTTTGTAGTACATGCTTTTATTCCTTTTTTCTGTATGTTCTGTTGTGCATATACTACAGGATTTTTTTGTGATTATCATAAAGCTTACATAAAACATCTTATAGTAATAACAATTTTTAAATTGATGACAACTTAATTTTGATTATATACAAAAAACTTTACTCTTTTACTCCTTTCCCATTTTGTTAGTGATGCCACAATTTATATCCATTACCAAATCATTGTAGCTCTAGTTATTTGTAATATTTTTGTCTTCTAACATTTATTCTGTAGTTAGAACTGATTTATCCACCAGCACCACAGTATTAAAGTACTCTTCTTTGACTGTATACTTACTTTTCACAGTGAGTTTTATACTTTCATAGGTTTCCATGTTGCTGATTAGTGTCCTTTCACTGTAACTTGAAGAACTCTCGGCAGTTTTCGTAAAGCAGGTCTACTAGTGATGAAACTCCTTCAATTTTTGTTTGTTTGAAGAAGTCTTTATCTCTCCTTCATTTTTGAAAGACAGTTTTGTTGTGTACAGTATTCTTGGATTGAACCCAGGGGCAATCTACACTGATCTGCATCCACAGCCCATTTTATTTGAGACAAGGTCTCACTAAATTGCTGAAGCTCGCCTCAAACTTGTAATCCACCTGTCTCAGCCTCTTGAGTTGCTGGGATTAATTATAGTCATGTGTCACGATGCTTGATCTTTCTTTGTCTTTTACTTTTGATGATTTGATTAAGATGTGTCTTAGACGGGCGTGGTGGCGCACGCTTGTAATCCCAGTACTTTGGGAGGCGGAGACCGGAGGATCCGGGTTCGCGGCCAGCCTCGGCTCTCTTTCTCTCTCTCTCTCTCTCTCTCTCTCTGTCTGTCTCTGTCTCTGTCTCTCTCTCTCTACTTAGTGAGGCCCTCCATAGCTTCGTGAGACCCGGTTTCAAAATAAAGTATAAAAAATAGGGCCGGGGGTGTAGCGCGGAGGTAGAACGCCGCTGGGTTCAATCCCCTGTACCGCAAAAAAAAAAAAAGATGTGTTTTGATGAAAATCTTATACTCAATTTATTTAGTTATTTGAATTTGGTGTATTTTGATGTTCATTTCCCAGTCCAGATTTGGGAAGTTTTCTGCTGTTATTTCTTTAATCTTCCTGCTCTTTTTTTTCTTTCTTTGTTCCTTCTGAGAATCCCATAATATATGTATAGTTTGCAATGATAAGTGTCCCATAAGTCCTTTAGACTTTCTTTACTCTTTTCATTATCTTTTTTTTGTTCCTCTGAATAATTTTTTCTTTTTATTTCTTTTTTTTGTGGTACTAGGGATCAAACCCAGAGGCATCCTACCTCTGAGCTATACCCCCAGCCCTTTTTTCTTTTTGAAACAGAATTTTGCTAAGTTTCTGAGGGTCTTGCTACGTTGCTGAGGCTGGCCTCAAACCTGTGATCCTCCTGTTTTAGCCTCCCAAGTACTGGGATTACATGTGTGCACCACCACACCCAGCCTGAATAATTTCAAATCATCTGTCTTCAAGTTTGCTGATTATTTCTTCTGCTTGACTAATTCTTTTTTTTTTTTTTTTTTTTGTGGTACCGGGGATTGAACCCAGGGGCGTTCTACCTCCGCACTACGCCCCCGGCTCTATTTTATACTTTATTTTGAAACCGGGTCTCATGAAGTTGCGGAGGGCCTCACTAAGGAGAGAGAGAGAGAGAGAGACAGGGAGAGAGAAAGAGAGAGAGAGAGAGAGCGCATGCGCGAGCTGAGGCTGGCCGCGAACCCGGATCCTCTGGTCTCCGCCTCCCAAAGTACTGGGATTACAAGCGTGCGCCACCACGCCCAGCTTGACTAATTCTTGTATTGAAGCTCCCCAATGAATTTGTCATTTCAGACATTGTATTCTTTGGTTCCAGAATTTGTTTGGTTCTTTCTTTTGTTTGGTTTCTCTTTGTTGAAGTTCACATTTTGTCCATATATTGTTTTCCTGATTTCGTTTAGTTTTATGTGTTCTCTCACAGTTCACTGGGCTTCTTTAAAATAATTATTGTGAATTCTTCATCAGGTGGTTTGTAGGTCTGCATTTCTCAAGGCCCAGCCACTAGAACTTTATTTTGTTACTTTGATGGTTTCGTATTTCCTAGATTCTTTCATGTTCCGTGAAGCCTTATTTTGCTGTTTTTGCATTTAAAGAAGTCAGCACCTTCAGTCTTTATTGACTGGCTTTAAGAAAGAAAGACCTTCACCAGTGGGCCCTCCTAGAGATTCTGGAGCTTGCTCAGGTTTTTCCTATGAATGCACCATCTCTATTCATTTTCTTTTCTTTTTTTTTGGTAGTGGGGATTGAACCCAGGTGTATCCTGCCCTGAACTACCCCCCCCAGCCCTCTTTTTTATTTTGAAGCTAAGTTGCTGAGGGTTTCACTGCATTATTGTGGCTAGCCTTGAACCGGCGATCCTCTCGTCTTAGCATCGCAAGTAATGGGATTACAGGTGTGTACCACCATGCTTGGCTTGAACTCTATTCTTCTTTTTCACTCCGAGGAGGGAAAGCTTAGGGATTGTATACCTTCTCTTGATTCCACAAAGCCAGTGTGCTGTGGGCCTTCCATTTATTTTCCCTAGGGCCGTATCTTGAAATGTTCAAGGTTGTGTGTCTTCTTCCAACTTCTTCCAAGGTTGCTTTTTCTTTTAAGATCCATACCTTCTGTTGAAACCTGCATTTTGTCTGTAGAAATCATGTGAGCTGGGTACCAGAATGCATAGCTCACAATACATGGGGGCAATGTGGGGTGCTGGGGGCATGTAGTAGCTGATTGTGGGGATTGCTACGTGAGTCATCTTATGTGTTCATGCACAAGACCGTTGGTGGAATCTAAGAGTGGATTAGTATCTATGACTGGCCTCTTCAATGTGTCTATTATTGGATTTTGTGTTCCAACAGGATGCTAGAACCTCAGGTAGACTCTGAGGCTCCCACAAAGATATTCTTGTCTGTAGGCCATTGCCAAAGTCAGTGTTTCTGTGGGGTACTAGATCTGGAACCTCCTATTCTAACACCTTGCTGATGTCTCACCTCATTTTAATTTGTAAAATGTCCTGTAGTGCCGGGCGTGGTGGCGCACGCTTGTAATCCCAGTACTTTGGGAGGCGGAGACCGGAGGATCCGGGTTCACGGCCAACCTTAGCGCGCATGCGCGTGCGTGATCTATCTCGCTGTCTCTCTCTCTCTCCTCTCTCCTCTCTCTCTCTCTCTCTACCTAGTGAGGCCCTCCGCAACTTCGTGAGACCCGGTTTCAAAAATAAAGCATAAAAAAATAGGGCCGGGGGTGTAGCGCGGAGGTAGAACGCCCCTGCGTTCAATCCCTGGTACCGCAAAAAAAAAAAAAAAAAAAAAAGTCCTGTAGTAACCTTTATGCATAGCTGGTAATGCTCAACTCTTTCTTCTCATGGTGATTCACATGGGAAAAGCTAATTTGTATGGTTATTTAAAGATCATTATGTATCCATTCTGGATGACTTTGCTCACTTTTTAGAAAAAAAATCAAGTATGATCTAACCTAAATGGGAATTATTATTCAGAATAGTAGAAGACATTGGCATATCCATGGCTCCCAGCAAGGTTTCCTAGTTTTTATTGCTAAAGTTTACTTTTGTTGCTATGCTTCATGAATTGGGATTTACTACAGTGACTATATGGGGATTTTTATCGCTTTAATTATGTCCTCCCAAATGGATTGAAGTCTTTGCTCCCAGTACATGTGAATGTGACCTTATTTGGAAATAGGATCTTTGTAGATAATCCAGTTTAGATGAGTATTGTGTCCTTATAAAAATGGGAAGTTTGCATATGGCTACACATTTGTTCAGGGATAATGCCATGTGCAGATTGGAATTATGCCATCACAATCCTAGGAACCAAGAGAAGCCAGGAGAGTGGCCTGGAACCCGTCTTTCCCTCGTGCCTTTGGAGGGAGCATGGTCCTGCGGACACCTTGATCTCAAACTTTTGGCCTCCAGATTCTGACACAATACATTTTTGTTGTTTAAGCCACTTAGTCTGTAGCATTTTGTTACAGCAGCCCTGCAAGATTGACATAGGGTTGTTAAGGGATTCATACTTCTCATAGTTGCCCCTGCTATAGTTTGACTATCTCCCCCAAGAATTCATAATGTTGGATAGTTAATCTTCCACGCAGCAGTATATAAAAGGTCATGGAACATCCGGAGGCGATTGTGTTGTAGGGGCATCACCCTCATGAATATGAACAGGCTAATGCCTTTCTCATGGGAGTGTCTTTGTTCTCACAGAGTGGGTTGCTAGAAAGCCAAGCTGCCCCTGATGCTGCCTCTCTTCCTCATACACCTGCTGGTCTTTCTGCTGTTTCCACTGTGTTATGACAAAGCACAATGTTCTCCCCAGCCTCCAGATCTGTGAGCTAAATAGACTTCTTTCCTTTAAAAATCACCTAGTCTCAGATTTTCTGATATCTATAGAAAACATACTGAAACATCTCCCTTGACTACTCTATGGAAATGTTTCATACTAGAAGATTAAAATTTTTTTGAGAGAGAGCACATACTAAGCCACACCCCTGGAGGCGTTTATTTCAGAAAGAGAAATTAAAGAGACACATAGGCTGATAAATATACAGAGGTTTCTGGTCTGTGACACCCATCTATATTTGGCGTCCCTGGCCTCTAGCAGTTACATGTAACTTAAGAGATATAAAACACTGGTAGACTCAGAAATGACTGGGAGGTGTCACCCCCCATTCATTCATTTCTACTTCTATAAATCTCATTATATTAAATGTGCACATATTCAGAATAATAAAGATAGAACTTAAGTAATTCTACTGGAAAATTAGTAATGAAAATACTTCTGTGGGTGATACAGCAATTTCACCCATTCATATCCATCTGAAAAGTCCTCTTCATAGAGATCAGATAACCCAGAGGCTGTGCTGTTTGACACGTACATATTTCCCCTTCCATCATAATTACCCTACTGGTCAGTGCATGGGTACTATTTTTTTGCTCTGGTTTTCTCTCTGGGAACAAGTTTTCCAAAGAAAGAAAGAGGAAAGACACCACAGTTGTTATTTGCTTGAGTGTGGAAATGCTGTCATGAATAAAGAAATAAAAAAAAAGTTCTCCTATTTCTGGTGTGATGTATAGTTGCAATTCTGAAGCACAGCTTAGTTTAACATAGCTAGAAGCAGCTTGATTAAGTTGTATATCAGGGGGAAGATGCCCATGGCCATTGAGGAATAGCTGGGAAGGAAGTTTTTGGCTGAATTAAAGCAAATCTGAAAAGTACAGAGGCCTGACTAACCCCTCTTTCACCATGCCATTAAAATCACTGTTTGGTGTTAGTTTCTGAACCAGTAAGATGTGAGTCATGATTAAAAAAAAAGTCTCAAGCATAAGTGCTTGCAAAATTATGTGTACCAATTCCCATTAATGGAAAAAATAGTTGATGTACACTTAAGACTTATAAATGGGGTGTAAAGTCAAATATTAGTGCATACCTTCTACGTATAAGGACTTTGATAGATCCTGTGAGAAACATAAGGAAAATGAGTTAGGTATCTATTCCCAAGAAACTGAATGTTTAACAAACCAGGACACATGTAGTAAAAATGCTAACAGTAGCCTAGGTAGTGTACAATTTGAGCCAACTGGATGATATAGCAGATAATAAATGCTATTGGCATTCAAAGAAGTAAAAATTCATTAGCCGGGCGTGGTGGCGCATGCTTGTAATCCCAGTACTTGGGAGGCAGAGACTGGAGGATCTGGGTTCGCGGCCAGCCTCAGCTACTTAGTGAGGCCCTCCGCAACTTCATGAGACCTGGTTTCAAAATAAAGTATAAAAAATAGGGCTGGGGGTGTAGCTCGGAGGTAAAATGCCCTGGGTTCAATCCCCGGTACCGCAAAAAAAAAAATAGAAGTAAAAATTCATTAATTCAACCATTTGCTCATTTGTTCTTTGAGTCAGTCAACAAATATTACCGAGTGTCTATTATACGCCATGCACTGGCCTGAGTGGGAGAAGCGACTTAACGTGCACATGGCATCTACTATGCGCGTAGCAGTCTAAGTGTACAGATTACAGTCACCTCCACCACATCCACATCCTCACTTCATTTGGGCTTTACTTGAATCCCATTTTACAGTTGAGGAAGTCAAGACTCAACCTTCAAATTATGAAGCTACCCAATTCAGGGGAATTAGACCTAGACCTGAAGGCTTAAATATGAGGTTTCAGGTATGACCGAGAAGCCTGAGATCTGGGGGCTTGAAAGGCCTGTCTGTGCACTGAAGCAGTCAGGTGAGTGAGCCCATGTTTAGGGATGATGGAGATTTTCTTTTCAGTAGACCACATTAGAACCAATGGTGAGATGAGCCACAGGAACCATCCACTAGGCCTTTGGAGATATGAGCCTGAATCTTTGGTAGCAAAAGATTTGGGAATCATCCTTGTTGGAAATATGGCTGACATATTAATAGGAATTAATGCATTCTCCAAAGGAGGAAGTAAGAATATTCAAGAGCAGGGGCGAAGGTGCCAACCTTGTGAAAAGCCTGTGTTGGGGGAGAGATTAACAGGAGTAGTCACTAAAGGAGGAGGAGAGAGTCAGACAATGCGCTTCATCCCTGAAGCTCTTAGAACAATTCAAGATGAAACCAGTTAGGAGCAACAAAGAGCAGAAGGAGAAAGGGGCCAACGAGCTGGTCTGTGGAGTGGAGAGCACGGGTTCACGGAGGGGGAGCAAAGCCGGGTAGTGTGAAGAGCTGTGCAGTGAGCAATGAAAGAAGTAGGTATGAACTACTCAAATGGGGACATTTAAAAAGTTTACGGGCAGTTTTCAAAGTGAAAAAAATAAAAGATCCAATGTTGATTTTGCATTTCATCCAAAGAATCTAATCGGATTAATATTACCCCCCCTAATGAAATGGGAGCAGCTTTCTACTTTCCTGACTCTAATTACTCTTACTGCCAGGTTGGCAGATTGCTTTGGGGAATTATCTAAAACCCGATTCCCTTTAGATTCCGAATTTAGTCATAATCACGGTAGAGAGTAAGGTACAGAACGAGATCAAACAAACATCACCCTCTGTGCCCATCAAGGAGGAGAGATGTGCTCCATGGTGCTCCTTGGTGGCAGGGCAGGGTCTTTGTCAGACTCTAGTTACTCCACTGCCCAGCAAGCCCCAGCATATGGTGGGAGCTTAGCAACTTTCACTGAATGGAGTATGGAAGTGTCAGTGTGGAGATAACCATTGTAGAGCACATGCTTTGTATTTTTGAACTCTATGAGCAGGACTTGCCTGGTGGTATCCAGCACTGGAGGCATGAATGTGATGCTTTCAGTGAGAAGGCCAACATGAAAAAGGACATGAAGCTAACTGCACAAGTAAAGACTTCACTAAGTTAATGGCTCTCTGCCCTTCTCCAATTTTTCCTTTTGAGGACTTTGAGAACTTCAATGTAGACACATCCCAGGTGGGTAGAGGTTAGATGATGCTGTGATGCATCAACATGACTCAGAGCAGACAAAACACTTTCTGTTACTCGTCCCCGTTATGTTTAATTTATTTATAACTTGCACTCCACCACTTCCTGAGGGGATCTGGTGTGTCATACAAAATTATATTAGTATAAAAGTTACAATTAGAATTAGAAAAAAAGAGTAGAGCAGCAGTTATCTGAAAGGGACAGAGGAAGACAAGCTTCCTGACTACCAAAGTGATCCTTTTTCTATCATTGGATGGTGATTTTGCCTCCACCATGGGTTTCCTCATGGCCAAGGCAAAGCTGAAGTAGTTTGGATATACATTTTATTGTTGGTTTAAAAAAACCTCATATTTCTCTGGAGCCAAAACTTTCCCAGGAACAAAATTCTAGAAGGAATTTGTCATGTAGATTCTTATATGAGTAGTTTGCAGGAACAGGGCCGATGATGGTTTAAAACGAATGCCATACAATCATTAACCAAACTCCTCTTCTGTTGCTTTTCATAAATGCTGAAGACATTGAATGGAACCTCAAAGAAGGTATTTCCACTTGAGCATGGGAGATTGACAGATAGGTAATTTTTTCCTTTAAAAAATTTTAATGTGTTTTTTAGTTTGTTTATTTTTTTAGATTATTTATTTATTTATTTACTGGTGCATTGTAATCATACATCTTGATGAGTTTCAGGGTGGTAGAAGTATACATGCACTCCCCCCAAATCCCACCCCCATTCCCTCACCCTTCCCTTCTTGTGCTCAGTATAATAGTTGACTTTGATAAGTTTGTGTATGTACATCCTGTTCATTAGGGTGTTTCCCTCTCCCCCCCTCCCATCTTCCTCAGGTCGCCTTCTTTACTCATCTGAGGTTTTCTCTATCTTTGTCTGGACTCCCTCCTACGCCCTATTCTCCCTAGCTTCCACATATTAGGGAGAACATCTGACTTTTCACTTTTTGTGACTGACTAATCTCACTTAGCATAATGTTCTCTAATTCCATCCATTTCCCTGCAAATGACATAATTTTGTTCTTCTTTATGGCTGTGTAAAATTCCATTGTGTACTTATCCCATAGTTTTGTTATCCATTCATCTGTTGATGGATATCTTGGCTGGTTCCATAGTTTGGTAATTGTGAATTGTGCAGCTATAAACATAGATGCGCATACATTAGTCTGGTAGTTTGGTTTCCATTCTTTTGGGTAGATACCTAAAAGTAGTATAGCTGTGTCAAATGGTAGGTTCATTCCAAGTTTTCTGAGGACCATCCACACTGTTTTCCAAAGTGGTTGCACTAATTTGCAATCCTACTAACAGTATATTAGAGTTCCTACTTCTCCACATCCTCACCAGCATTTGTTATTGTTTGTGTTTTTAATGATTGCCATTCTAATTGGGGTTAGGTGAATTCTCAGGGTAGTTTTGATTTGCATCTCTCTGATTGCTAATGATGTTGAACATTTTTTCATACATTTACTGACCATTTGTATTTTTTCTTCTGTGAAGTGTCTATTTAGTTCACTTGCCCATTTTTTGATTGGGTTCTTTGTTTTTTTTATCAGTGAGTTTCTTGAGTTCTTTGTATATTCTAGATATTAGTCCTCTATCAGAGGAGTAGCTGACAAAAATCTTCTACCATTCTGTTGGTTCTCTGTTGAGGTTCTTGATAGTTTCCTTTGCTGTGCAGAAGCTCTTCAGTTTAATGAAATCCCATGTATTGATCCTCTTTTTAACTTCTTGTGCCTTTGTGGTCTTGTTGAGGAAGTTTTTTGCCTGTGCCTATGTGTTGAAGAGTTGGACCTATGCCCTCTTCAAGTAGCTGCAAGGTCTCTCTGGTCTGATTTCTAGGTCTTTGATCCATCATGAATTGACTCTTGTGCAGGGTGAGAAAGTGGGGTTTATTTCCATTTTTCTGCATGTGGTTAACCAGTTTTGCCAACACCATTTGTTGAAGAGGCTCTCTTTTTTTTCCAGTGTATGCTTTGGCTCCTTTGTCAAAAATCAATTGTTTATGAAGTTTCTCTGGGTCTTCTTATAGTTGATTTCTAGTTTCATTCCATTATGGTCTGAAAAGACGCAGGGGATTATATCACATTTTTTGAATTTGCTAGTACTCATTTTGTTGCCTGGGATATGGTCTATTTTAGAGAAGGTACCATGAGCAGCTGAAAAAAATGTGAATTCAGCTGTAGTTGCATGGAATATTCTGTATGTGTCTAGTAGGTCCATTTGGTTTATGGTGTTCCTTAGGTCTACGGCATCTTTACTGACCTTTTGTCTTGAAGATCAATCTAGTGGTGTGAGAGGGGTGTTGAAGTCTCCCAATATTATTGTATTGGGATCTATGTGTGACTTAATGTCACGAAGAATTTCTTTTATGAAAGTGGTTACATCTATGTTTGGGACATAAATGTTGACTATCATTATATCCTCTTGCTGGATTGTTCCTTTTACCAGTAAGAAATGACCTGCTTCTGATAAGTTTAGGTTTGAAGTCTAATTTGTCTGATATCATAGTTGGTACTCCTGCTTGTTTTTGAGTTCCATTAGCATGGATTACCTTGCTCCATCCCTTCACCTTTAGTTTGTGAGTATCTTTACTTGTAAGGTGTGTTTCTTGCAGGCAGCATATAGATAAATTATGATTTTTAATCCTTTTTACCACCTTATGTCTTTTTATTGGGGAGTTGAGGCCATTTATATTCAGTTTGATTATTGAGAGATGAGTGTTAATTCCTAACATTTTGAGTTTTAATTTCTGTTTGAGGTAGTGTTTGTTCTTTGCCTAGTTGTTGGTTTGATGGAAATCATTGTTTCTCTGGTTCTGGCATTTCTTTATTATTTCTTCTTTGTAATTAATCTCTTTCAGTATTTTCTCTAGTGCTGGTTTGGAAGACATAAAGTCTTTCAGCTGCTGTTTGTCATGGAAGGTTTTTATTTCCCCATCAAATTTGATAGATATCTTTGCTGGGTAGATAAATCTTGTCTGGAAGTTGTTTTCTTTCAGAGTTTGGAATATGTCACTCCAGGCTCTCCTGGCTTTCATGACTTGGTTTGGAAAGTCAGGAGTGATTTTTACTGGTTTGCCTCTGAATGTTACTTGGTCTTTTACTCTCGCTGCCTTTAAGATTCTCTCCTTGGCCTCTACATTCATCAGTTTGATTATGTGGTGTGGTGAACCTCTTCTCTGATCTTGTCTATTTGGGGTTCTATATGTTTCCTGTACCTGTGTGTTGACATCTTTTTCTATGTTTGGTAATTTTCCAATATTACTTCTCTGAAATGATTATTGATTCCTTTGGTTTCAGGTTCTATTCGCTCTTCTACACCTATTATTCTTAGGTTTGCTCTTTTAAGATTGGTTGAGATCTCTTCAATATCCAATTCATGCTGCCAAATTGTTTTTTCTAAATTTTATACTATGCATTCATTTTTGTAGAGATCATCTTCTAAGAGCGAGATTCTGTTTTTCATGTGGTCTAGTCTATTGTTGATAGTTTGAATTGATGCATTCATTTCTTTTTTTTTTTTTTTTTGCGGTACTGGGGATTGAACCCAGGGGCGTTCTACCTCCGTGCTACACCCCCGGGCCTATTTTTTATACTTTATTTTGAAACCGGGTCTCACGAAGTTGCAGAGAGCCTCACTAAGTAGAGAGAGAGAGAGAGACAGGGAGAGACAGAGAGAGAGCTGAGGCTGGCCGCGAACCTGGATCCTCCGGTCTCCGCCTCCCAAAGTGCTGGGATTACAAGCATGCGCCACCACGCCCGGCCTGATGCATTCATTTCAATTATTGCATTATTCACTTCTTTCAGGGCTTCTTTTTGATTCCTGTTCAGGGTGTCAGATTCTTTGTTTATTTGATCCTTCATTCCTTTCAGGCTCTCTCTGAATTCTTTTTGGAAATCTGGTATCATTTCTACTATTAAAGTTCTGAATTGTCCTTCTGGCAATCTTTGCACTTCTGTGTTGGTGGGTTCTGATGTTGTGGAGTTGTGGGAGCTCATTGTTTCTTTGCTATTCTTCCTTCTCATGATTTCAGGTTTCTTAAGTTTATATCTTTGTTGCTTTTGGTAGCTGTCTCTTACTCTTTAGGTTTCCTATGTCTAATCTCTCTCCCTTTATAGTATCTTATTCTGGAGGTAGATATTTGCTACTAGGTGAGCTTTTTCCTGGGTTGGTCTGATTTTTCCCCCAGTACCACGACTGTGTGTCCTGTGGTGATCCCCGGAAACCCTGCAAGGGCGCTGTGACCTGTGGGCTGTAGATCTGATCCGCCTGAATGTCTCTGGGGGCTGCGTGCTTATCCATACTTCTGCTGAGTCTTACAGCAGACCGCACTCCCACCTCCACAGGGGTGATTGTCAAAGTCTCAGACCCCGCCAGTCTATTGCTTGCCATGTGAGTCCCTGTGGCCATGCTGGGTGTTCTCCACCTGGGGCAGCTCGTTAACTTATAGTATCGTTGAGCACTGCTCTTAATCTCTTGGGGGGTGTGTGGGCTTAGCCGCTGCTGCAGGTTCTGATCAGGCCTCAAGGCACTCTGTCAAGCGTGGAGTGAGCCGCTGCTGCCCGTTTTCACTGTTGTTGACCTGCAGTTGCTGGATCCACAACAGGTCGCTGGCCTCTCCGCTGGTGGCCTGTGGAAGCCGCAATGCCAGCAACTGCTGGTGTGGCCTGCCTAAGGTTGTGCTGCCGCTGTCGTGGCTGCTTCCGCCATTCAGGTCTCTGTCGAGCATGGAGCAAGACACTGCTTGCTTTCACTGCCAATGCTCTGCAGCTGCTGGACTTATAACAGGTCACTGGCTTCTTTGTTTGAGGTCTGTGGAAGCTGCAATTCTGGTAGCCGCCAGTGTGGCCTGGCTAAGATGGGACTGCCGGCCGCTGCTGCAGCTGCCGTTCCAAACTCTGTCGAGCATGGAGTGAGTTGCTGCTCACTTTAGTTGCTGATGCTTTGCAGTTGCTGGACTTACAACAGGTCACTGGCTTCCCTGTTGGTGGTCTGTGGAAGCTGCAATGCCGGTAGTCACTCGTGTTTTTTAAATTATAAAGGAACTCATTTGGATAAATTTTAAAACAAAGTTATAATAAAATAAAATTCATCTGACATCACTCTTAATATTTTGATACATTTCCCACAATGAATAAATGTATGAGCCTAAATATATGAACTTAATTTTTTATGTGATACACAGATGTATAAATGTATAAATATGACTACATATTAGTATATATAAGATTTTAGAATTGAGATATACTTATGTATATAGATATATAATTTTTATTAGTCTTCCATTTAAAAAACTCTATCAGAAGAATTTTAGAGCCGATAAATATAGCAAAGTAGAAGGATAAAAATTTGACACAAAATCAATAGCTTTTATATACACCAATAATGAATCTCCTGGGGGAAAAATCAGAAAATCAATTCCATTTAAAATTGCCTCAAAAATTTTAAATACCTAGGAATAAATTTAACCAAGGGGGTAAAAGATCTTTGTAATAAAAAATTATAGAATGCTGAAGAAAAAAACAGAAGAAGACACCAGAAGATGGAAAGATCTCTCATGTTCTTGGATAGGCAGAATTAATTGTTAAAATGGGTATATTACCAAAAGAATTATACATATTCAATGCAATCTCCATCAAAATACCAATGACATTCTTTATAGAACTAGAATA
Organism: Glis glis; assembly: GCA_004027185.1. NCBI lineage: Eukaryota > Metazoa > Chordata > Mammalia > Rodentia > Gliridae > Glis > Glis glis. Next base: position 28,974 of record PVJS01022401.1, read on the forward strand.
AATAGTCCTAAAATTCATATGGAAGAAGACTCAGAATAGTTCAAGCAATTTTGATTAATAAGAACCATGCTGGAGACAATAGCATTCCCAGCTTCAAATTATACCATAGAGCTGTAGTAACAAAACCTTGGTGGCACTGCTATGAAAATAGACACACAGGCAAGGCAATAGACTAGAGGCTACAGAGACAAACCCTCACAGATACAGACGCTTGATGAAGGCACCCAAAGCATACCTCAGTACCTTTCAATCTCAGGGTCATCTTTGATGGTTGTATCCATATTTATCCTATTACAAAATCCTGCTGGTTTTTGGTTCACCCTGCCATCTTTGCACTCTGTCTGCTTTCTTGCTCTCCTCTGCTGCTTTCTAAAGTCAAGCCACCATTATTCTTACATGGACTTTTGCTATAAGAGCTTCTGACTTGCTTATTAATAAGCTTACATTCTGTATTCAGGGAGATTATTTTCTCCCCAAATTCAAATCTGTTCCCATCATGTATCTGTTTATGTTACACCTCAATGGTCTTTAGACAAAGAGCACAATCTCTAACATGGATTTGCCATAGAACTTTTCATACTGCAGGTGGGAATCCATTGATCATGAAATCAATTTTCTAAATCACAAGATCATTAAAGAAGTTATGATATACTCAAAGTGCACAGATATAATCTAACTAAGCCTAAATAAAATATTTTATGAACTGTTACCTATTCTTACTCTCAGAAAAACACTCTGATATGACCTATTTTATCCTGCTCTTTCATGCTTTTATTTCTTAACTGATACATATAAACAGTAGAGTTGTACATATTAATGGGGTACCATGTACTGTTTTGATACATGTACACATTGTCCAATGTTTAAATTATGTAAAATATATTTATCTTCTAAAATATTTCTTTTTTAAAAATTTTTTATATATTCATTTATTGGTGCATTGTAATTATACATTTTGATAAGTATCAGGGTAGCAGAATCATACATGCACACATGGCTCATTTAGCCCTCCCTCAAATCCCACCTTATTCTCTCCCCCTTCCCTCCTTTTTGTGCTCAGCATAGTGATTGAGTCTTACAAGTTTGTGTATATACATCATGTGCCTTAGTGTGTTTCCCTCCACCCCACATCCCAACTACCTTAGTTAGGTCACCTTCTTTGTTCATCTAAAGTTTTCTTCTTCTTTGTCTGGAGTCCCTTCTAAGTCCCATTCTATCTAGTTTCCACATATTAGGGAGAACATCTGACTTTTCACTCTTTGTGATTGACTGATGTCAGCATAATATTTTCTAGTTCTCTCCATTTCCCTACAAATGATGTAATTTTGTTCTTTATGGCTGCATAAAATTCCATTGTGTACATATCCCATAGTCTTGTAATCCATCCTTCTGTTGATGGACACCTTGGCTGGTTCCAAAGTTTGGCAATTGTGAATTGTGCAGCTATAAACATAGATACACATGCATTAGTCTGGTAGTTTGGTTTCAGATCTTTTGGGTAGATGCCTAGAAGTGGTATTGCTGGGTCATATGGTAGGTTCATTCCCATTCTTCTGAGGATCCTCCACACTGTTTTCCAAAGTGGTT
>PVJS01022402.1:0-30558 GCA_004027185.1 Glis glis
AAAAAAAAAAAAAAAAAAAAAAGACTAAAAACCAAAATGCAATGCTCTGTTTTTAAAGAGATTTTAAGTATAAAATGAACATCCACAGTGCATATTCACAATCACATTACACCAAATTTCAAAGTACAGACCAGTTTCCACAAGTGGAAATTGCTAACTCTTCTGTTTGGGCATATACTTTTTTAAAATCTTTAAAATTTTAGTTGGAAAAGTGTTAATCTAAAAAAAAGATATTTTTTCTCAAAACGTATTTAAACACAAAAGCATCATAATGGAGAACCATGTGGTTTGAACCTTTGCCTCGAGCCAGTACTGAGGAAGCCCTGGAATGCCTCCTTCTGTTGCTTTTCAAACCCTTACCCCACAGATACAGCCCGGCGCGCTTGCTTAATCCCCAGGAGATTCAAAGCAGATGATCATAATTCTTTAATAGTATTCTTGATAATTGCATCTTAGGGTATTATTGAATAAAATATGTCTATTCCACCAGTCCATTCTTGCAACTACTACTTGCTTTTAACCTCTAGTAGTTTTTGCTACTTTTCTAAGTATAATTTCTAACCTGTTCAATATAAACAATGATTTCTTCCATTTCCTAGCACCTATATAACAACACTTACTGCCATCTTACTAACATCTTACTACTGTCATCACACTATACTGAGACAATCTTCACAACAACCTAGTAATGCACATATTATTTTCCTCATTCATAAACCAAGGCTCTGAAAGGCTGTGACCTGGATTTGATGCAGCCAGGCCATATCCCATGTCTACCCTTAGATTCTAGATCTAATGTACTATCCATTTTACCAAGAATTCTTTTTTCTGAAAAAGACCTTAGCTCGATAATTTAATGGGACTATTTCTAAGACAAATTATAACATATGCTTTATTTATAAAAAGTTAAATGTTTTATTTATAAAGATATAAGCTATTGAAAATATAAATATCAATACATATGTATTAAAACGCTTCATCATTTCATAGTCTTGAAATACCAGGGACATTTGAATCTGTAGATAGAAGGAAACTGTTACATCTATTTAATTTTTTAAATCAGTTCCTTTCATTTAACCTAAACACAATTTTTGCCAATCTTTGATTATATTACTCTGCAAACAAAAATAAACTCACCAATATACTTTTGTTAAACTCTAAGATCATACAGTTTTCAAATGCCTGTTGTTGACTTAAGTATATTTCTTTCTCTAAAATATAATTTTACTTGGATCATGTTAAGTGAAAGTGTACATTTAATATCACTGTCTAGGTCATTCAATTAAGGGAATACTTGCACCAATGATAACAAATACAAGACCTTCTAAAAAAGAACGTATATCATTCCGAGACAATCCTGTACAACTCAGTGGTGGATGGGGACATGGCAAAAAGAAGGCGAAAACTTCCAACTAGTCCTTCAAGCTTCAGCATTCAAAACATATGGCAAACGGTTTATTTAAAAGAAGTCTGTGGATATCTGGTCATGTTACCAATTGGATACAAAGTTTTGGAGTACTGTATTTAATTTGTTTTATTATACATATTTCACAATTTTGTTTTCTGGTCCTTTCCCATCTATAAAACAGAGTTTGCAATTCTTGCTGTGTAGAATGGCCTCCAGAAAATTAATTCTTGAAATATTGCAGTGGAATTTGTATATATAGTTTCTTCTTTAGTTTATATTCATATATATATATATGTCAAGATGATTTTGTTACCAATAATAAATTTTAGTATTATATATATGAGAATATAATAATATTTTATTGATGTTTCTTAATGTACTAGTAATGAATATTTAATGTTAGTGAGCTTGAATCTACCAGATTATTATAATTGGGTATTTCAAATATAAGTTTGTGTATGAAGTAATTCAAAATAAACAATAAATGTGGTCTTTTTCTTTAAATTTTAAATCATCTTAGTGGGTTATGATAAGATAATATATTCAGTTTAAGGTAAAATGAAATATAAAAAATTATCAATAGTACTTGTAATGTAATAATAATTATCAATAATAATAATTATCAATAATAATTATAATGTTTCATTCAGGTATATATCACCCTTATCCTTTATATAAAAGATAGATGTTAACACTATTTCATTAACATTATTCTACTGCCTCAAAAATACTCTATCACTTTAATTTTTGTTTAAATGCCTTTAAATTAGAATTTAAAATATATTTTCAAAGCTTAAATCTGTCATTTTGCAATATTAACATATGATATAAAATTATAGATCAGGGTTTTTTTAAAGTCTTAGTATTGCAGCATAAATTTTCTGTTATACCTTAGTAAATATGATATGCAAAATGCTGCATTTAACTTAATGCTCAAAGGATCTATTAATTTCCTGAGTCTGGAACTTTTTTCACAGAGTTAAATTCATAGTTCTCTAGTGACTTTCCAGAGCTGTGTTGCTGTGTAATAGGATCCAATGAACTTTAAATTTTTCCTTTTGTGTTTTCCTGCTCCTTTCTGAAATATTTCATTTAGACCAAACAGATTTAGAGATGCATTTATTTAGCTTGTGTCCCCCCTCTACTTTTGGAGTCCTTTTGCACTTCAAACCTAGAAATCTCTTTGAACTTGATTGAGATAGAAATGTTAATGAGCCTTGAGCTGTCAATCTATAAAGAAAACATAGATTCATATGTTGTGGCCTAGAAATTGAGTTCCATGTGCAGTTGTTTTATGAATGGCCTGTTATGTCATCCTTTCACTTACAACATCCACAGATCAACATAGTGTAATGTTGGAAAATATTTTATCTCAGCTTATTGTCAATTCTGCAGCAGAAAAGCTACATTAAAGCTGATATTGATGGGGTTTTATGGTTCATATACTCAAATCAATGAAGTGGAGAGGCTAGTATAAGAAGTGAGATGCTTATGATTAAACTGTTTTAGTACCTAAAATTATTTTAATCTGTACTTTTCCTATTCTGCAATCTGTGTAATTGTTTCATAACATTAACTGTGAAGAAGATGATTGGTGCAGATGCTCCTAAATTTGTAGGTGATGATTAATATATATGACAATAAAACAGTTTCCCAAGTATGGTGTTAAATTGGAAATTCTTGATCATGATTATTGTGTCCAGCCCTAAAACAACAATTTAAAGAATATTTCTATGCTCATCTCTATAATTTTATAGCACTAGTTTAGTTATGTTTATGAAAATAGAAAAAGTAAACTGAAGTTTTAAAAATTTAATAAAGTGTTTTTACTTGAAATGTTTTTATTAAATTTGCATTTTTTCAAAGAATTTGGACCAAGACATTTTTCCCTTCTATTTACTTGAGGAGTATGTAATAATTAGTTTTCCTTAAGATTCATGAAGGTAAAAATATGAGTCTGTTTTGTCATTTAATTGACACTGAATTTTATATTGACTATGATGGACCGAGGTTATGGTACTGTTTGAATGTGTGGCCCAAAGTAGCTTTTTGTTCTTTCCTGCATGTTATGTACTTACTACCTCCAACCTCTTCAGAACTCAAATTCTTGCCTTCCTTTCTGTCTCCTATTCCCAGGACTGTAACAAACAGTAGACATCAGTCACTTTTAGTGAGAATGGCAAAGTTAATCACTAATCACAAAAAAAAACCTGGCAAAAATGTTAGGTGGACTGTTTGGGATTCCAGTATGTTTTGATATGAGAGCCAACTACATTAGTTTATGGAGACAGCCTCTTCCCAAGGTCTGATTCACCACCAGCATCTTTGTTCACATAGTACACTATAACAGACCTTACTAGGTGTGTTGCAAAGCATTCCAAATCATTACCTAATTTCACTCTGTTCATAAGTTGATTGGAATGGCACCATTTGAAAGAAGGAAGAAAAAAACAAGAGTAATGTAACAAAAGGCAAAGCATTGTTATAGGCATTGTTATTTTACCTTCCTTCGATGCAAAAAGGATTAGTTTTGAGCTTTTTGTTTTTGTATTTGCATTTTCATTAGAAAGAATATGTTGGAAAACACAGACAGGGATTAAAGTGTTTTTGCATTTACATTGCAAATGAACACTAAATAGCAGTCTTTCAAGAGATCTTAGTCTATGTTTAAATCTTTACATCATCATCATCATCATCATCATCATCATCATCATCATAAGCTTTGGTTCTCTTAAGTCCTGACTATACTGTTTAGCTACTAAATTAGTCATTACTGTGATTTTCTCTTAGTTTGTAATTTGCTTATATTTTCTCTCATTTTCCACAAAATATGGGTAGCATTGATCCAAAGTTCAGACCAATAAAATTTGAAATTTAGGATGTATTTTGCTAATATTTTACAGGTAGTATGCTATAATCAAAGTAACTCTAATAAGTTTTCTGGGAAAGAAAAACATTTGTCATTCACACAATTGTGATTAGTGAATATAGTCTTCCTTTATTCTTATATTTTCTGTGTTATCATGTTTCCTACCTAATGGAGTGCCCATCATCTTTAAAGATCAGAAAATTATTCATCATATGGATCTATGATTTTCTTGACTACACTGAGTGGAAAGTTAATTATCTAATGAATATATTTTAATTTAGAAGAAGAAGAGCCTTAAGCATTCTATAGAATAGTAGTTGTTAAGGTTAATTTCTAATTAATCACCAACATGAAATGTAATTCCATTGTCCATTTCAAGATTAGGTGAATTCTATTTTCTATGATATTTATTTGTATGCTATTTATATGATATCTATTATCTATGATATACTATGATATTTTTATTTACCTAGATGATGCTGTTTTGTCATTAATTATTGTGAGATTCATAGAAAGGCCCTTTCCATCAGATAACTGTAATCGAGATACATTTCATTCTAATCCTAGCCAAATGTGGTTATCTAGTACATTAAAAATGATTAATTTCATTTGAGATAATATGAATAAAATGCACATCAGATTTAAAGGATTTCATATTAAAATGTAAAATTACTCTATAAGTTTATGTTTTTTAAATACTTTTATTGGTGCATTATAGTCTCACATCATAATATAGTTCATAGGGATAGTTACATACATGCACACAGCACTTGGTGGGATAATTTTATGTTGATTGTGTTAAAGTAACACTATTTTGTTTCTTTTGGTTTTTTAAAATGTGAGTACAAAAAAGTTTTAAGTTACAGATATGGTAATATTATATTTCTATTAGGTAACTCTGATCGTGAGGCAGTTCTGTGAGATAACTTAGGTTGTAACTTTTAATTCAGAAAATAATTGATAATAGGGAAGACAGACTACAGAAAACAGTGCACAAAAATTCTAGTTTATTAAAAAAAGGGACCTCTGATTCTGCTAAGCATGGTGAATATTATGAAATAAAAAAGGGAGATAACACTGTTGGGGTTTTAGACTTTGAGATGGCATAATTGAATGTAATTGTCCATTTTCTGTATTTATTTTTATTTGGTTTTAATCAGAGATCATCCTCTAGTCAGGTTGGAGTCCTTTATGTTACCGGTGGTGAGAAACAGGATTAGCACCCACCTGGTAATTGATGTTATATCTTTATATAGACCTAGCAGTTAATTTTTTCAAATGGCATGATTTGAATTATATAGATGGATTTTTGTAATGGGAGCCATATTGTATTTGTCATCCTATAATCTCATAAATCCAGTTTTAACCTAAGACACAAAACATGAAAGACAAAAACAGTTGAATAAATTGATATACTTTGAATGATCAAAAACATAGTCTGTTTATAACTTCTAGAAAGCATATGATCAACACATGCTTTGTGTGATACCTCCTGACAACCATCCCCCCTTCCCTCCCAAATATGCAGTTAATCTATTATTCCCAGAAGACAGAATTTTATCCAAACCAAGGAGCGAAGTGAAACTTTTCATGTGACTTCCCATTTATAACACAAATCCTTGGCAGCACTTTAGGGCAAGGGGCAAGTAAGTTTCCAGAGTCTTCTCTGGTAGATCTGGAGTGAGGCCTCCTCAGATCTCAGTAAGTAAGTATGCAAGAAGAGGCAGAAAGTCTGGCACCATTAGTACTGGCTGCTATAGCAATGGGAGGTTAGACTGAGTAAAAGCTTCTCTGCTACTTATTTGTCATCTTTGCTTTAGGTAAATAAATAGTCAAAGTGTGATGGAATGATCCTTCCTCTGAAACTTTTGTGGAAAATGAATCAGTTCAAATAGTAATACAGCAGGAACAGTTCCCCTTGCATTTCATGGCTTTAATAGACCATTTCAGGGAGAGTATAATCTGCATAGTATCCCCATATTTTAGGGAGTGGTTTTATAGCCACTGTCACATTGCAAGAGCAAGGGTGCAAAACCACTTCAAGTTCCTGGTTTCCTTAGGGAGGCCTGCTGCATCTGTCATTGGTAACCAAGTGAATAAATGTAAAATTTTAAAATAAATGTCATTGGAATTAATGAAAAGGAGGGTTTTTACCACAAAGTTGGTAATAGAAATTTTCAGACTTGTTTTATGATCCTCATAGAACTGATCTAGACTAGCATTGTACAATATAAATACATGTGAGCTACAGATGTAATTTTAAAAGTTCTAGTAGCTGCATTAAAATGTAAAAAGAAATTGATAAAATTAATAGCCTATTTCCTTTAAGATAATATACCAATATATAGGTCATTTCTCAGTAATCACAGCAGACTGGTTCTAGGCCCCCACCATGTTTACTAAAATCAGATACTCAAGTCCCATAAATCTGCCCTCTGTAACTGCAGATTTCACATGTGTGGATACAGGGGTCAGACCGTTTATTTTATCAAATAGAAATATAAGGACATTGTTTTACAGGGGAAAGCCTCAGCAATATAAGCCTTTAACTTTATATATCTTGGAGAAAATAAAAAGGTATAAAGGTGATTTTTGGATTATCGACATCTATAAATATGTATTAGTAAATGTTTAACTATACACATTCCAAATCAAACAAATAAATATTAACCTCATGACTTTTTAAACTTTGATATGGATTTGAGATTTCCTATCAAAGTGATTAGATTCAAGATTTTTCTACCAAAATTCATGTATCAACATGAGTACAAGGAGACATAGTAAGTTTGTGTCTGTTTCTCATCTCTTTCTTGCATCATTCAGATTTGGTCTAACCATGGATTTTCTGTGAACTTCAAAATGAAACCAATGTTTAGAATAACTCAATATGATACATAGAACAAAGTAAGAAATCAACCCACCAGTTTTGTTCTGCTAACTACATATTTTGGTATGAAGCATATGGAAGAAAGTGAAAAGAACATGGTTTTTGTAATTTGACTGTCTTGTGTTATAATCCTCACTTTGATGAGTCATCTTGAACAAGTGGCAAACTCTCTGAGCCTGTTTGCTTACCATTAAACCAATATTATAATGTATAACTCACAGGATGCTCTGAGGTCAAGGGATAGAGTATATGAGAAGCCCCAAGCTCAGTATCTTGGATATGTATCATAAACACTTAATAAAAAGTGACTTCACACAGTAAACCTTTCCAGACCAATCTTCCAAAATTAAACCAAAATTTCTCTAAGCAGATTAAAATTGGATCAATTCTGCATATCTTATTTAGGAAATATTTCCATGAAATGATGGGGAAAAAATTTCAAAAGATCTTTAAGAACTGACTTCTCTAGGTTTGCCTTGAATATGGCAGTAGGATTTGATGCTTCAAATATATTGCATCTTTGAGCATCCACCAATAAAAGTGTGTAGAATACTCTGAAAAGGTAAAAAGGTATACATTTCTTTTTTTTTTTTTGCAGTACCAGGGATTGAAAGGTATACATTTCTAAAAGTATGCTATTATTTTTTCACTGGGGCAAATAAAATATACATTTCTAGAAAATAAGTGGAAATATCAGCAGCAGTGCTCTGTAGGCAATACTCTGTACTCCAAAATAAACCCATAAAATGTTTCCATACCAGAGTCTCAAAGTCCATTCCAGGGAATTGACTAGACTGGCTCATATTCTTCACTTTCTATCTCTCCCTCTTCAAATGGAAATAATGGCTTATCTCTCTTAGGCAAAGAAAAGCATATCCATCCCTTGGTTTGATTTCTTTCTTAATCTCTACTCAATGTTTAAATTTTTTAGTTAGTTTGCTATTAAGAACAAAACAAACTTTTTAATTTTTTTTTCATATGCTAGTTTTTTTAAGGGAGTGTTAACCCAAACTCAATAACCAACACTATAAAGAACTTTAATTTTAGCCAGGCATGGTGGCCCACACCTGTAATCCCAGTACTTGGGAGGCTGAGATAGAAGGATCACAGGTTCAAGACCAGCCTCAGCAACTTAGCAAGATCCTGTTTCAAAATTTAAAAAGTAGGTCTGGGGGCTGTAGCTCAGAGTTCAAATGCCTCTGGGTTCAACCTTCAGTACCAAAAAACAAAATTTAATTTTAGTATATTAAAGTAGATTAAAAATGTTTGGGTATGGGAAGGGTTAGTCTCAAATGAGACAACAAGGAGATAAGACATTGCTTACATACTGTATTTAAGTGATCATGAAGGATAAATTAAGGAAAGCATTTTAGGCAAAGGATATAGCTGAAATAAATACATGGAGACATGTAACCCAGGGAATGGCAGATAGAATGACAAAGGGAGTAGATTATTGGATTGAACCGAGAGAACCCTGGTGAGAGACAAGGAGGTAGTAAGAAATGTGACTGGGGCTTAGGATCAGATCAAGTTCCCTGAGACCCATCCAGCCTGGAGACTTTGTCATTGTGTGGATTCTAAGTGGAAAACTAGTATGTGATGGTTTTCAAAAATAGGAAGGCAATACTATTCTTGTATAATGTTATTACCAATAATGATTGGGATAGTTTTGAGATAAAAATAGCTAAGATTGGGAAAAACAAACAATTCAAATCTGAAGTTATAATGATAAAGTTACCTACTCTGACGTCCTACCTAATGACTACATGGATTCATTTATTTGTATTTGTTGGGGAAAACTTGAAAGACTTACAGAGGCATTAACCTTTCAGATTCTGTTGAGGGCCAATTTTTGTATATTCTTTTTTTTTTTTACTAGAGCAAATTTTATTGTTTGTTTGGTTATTTATTTATTTTTTTTATGTTTTTATTGGTGCATTGTAGTCTCACTTCACAATGAGTATCAGTTTGGTGTTAACATACATGCACACAGCTCTTGGTGTCCCTCCCCCCCGCCTCCCCCCCACATGTAGATATTCTGATGCTTCTTAAATCTGAGTGAAGCTGTTTGCACATACAGAAATCATATAGAAATATAGACATTGGCAGAACCATTGTAACTACTTTCCTCACAAGAATATTGATTTAGATGGTGATTTCTGGAACAAACTTTTCTACCCCAGAGGATGAGTTCTACCTTCATGAGCACTGTGCTGAGTCCTCAAAGTCAAGTAAAAGCTGTAAAAGCTAGAAATTTTAATACCATTTACAAGCATTGCAAGACCTCCATCTTAGCCTATGCTGCTTTTATAGATTCCATAAGCTGAGTGGCTTCAACACCTAACATGTCTTTCTCATAGTTGTGGAGGCTGGTGTACATAAGACCATTTTACTGTGGCGTCCTCACACAGAATGGGAAAGATCTGCTATCTCTCCATCACCTTTTAGGGGCGTTAATCCCATCATGACCTAATCTATATCTTAATTCTCCTCCCAAAGACTCATCCTGCAAATACCATCATGTTGGGGATTAGTGTTTATTTAACACATGTCTCTAGGGGGAGAGGGCACATCCAGTCCATAGCAGCCTCTTAAAACCATATAGTTGAATTGACAAGAACCGTATATCCTGCCAGACATGGCGGTGCATGCCTGTAATCCCAGTAGTTGGGAAGCTGAAACAGGAGGATCACAGGTTGGAGGCCAGCATACAGCCACTTAGTGAGACCCTGTTCCAAAATTTAAAAAGAAAAAGAAAGAAAGAGCTGGGGGTGTAGCTCAGTGGTAGAAAACCCCTGGGTTAAATTTCCAGCACCACACACACACACAAAGAACTCTGTCTCCAATAAACAATTTCGATATGGTTTCTCAATACATAGTTTGGTAATATCTTAGTGGGAGGAAGAAGCTGAGTCTTTAAAAGGTAACAGTAATTGTTTTAGGTTATACAGATAGTTAATGGCAGAGCTTGGAGTTAGGACCCGCAGTTTCTCAAATTACAAAAGTCTTGGGAAATGTATGTTAGAGATAATACCCATGTTTATGTCCTAACCAAATAGTAGTTAGGGGCAAGCACACTTAAAGTTGTATCAGCACCTCAGCAACCTCATGGAGATTTATTCCCCATATATGATACTTCTCTTTCTTTCCATCTCTTAACTAGTGATTATATATTTAATTTTCTTAATTTAAATAGTTGATCTTTTCTGTTTTTAAGTCTTTTTCAGTGTATAATACCATTAGTTTATTTTTCCTATGTCCATAGTCTTTATTAAATGCTTTCCCATTCTGAATTTTGAATATCATAACAATAAAAACATACTTTATGACAAGGTACTGTTCTAAATATGTTAGATATACTCACTTTTTTCCCACCCCTTGGGATGGGGATATTCCTAACCCTCGGAATCATTCCTACCCCCTGTTTTACAGAAGACAATATTGAGTCATAGAATCCTTACATACCTTTTCCATCAACCCACAGCCAAGTGATAGAGCTGCACCCAAACCCATGGGGTCTGAATTAGTCTATACATTTTACACTTTTTATGTTATAGATGAAATATATATATACATACATATACATTATTATAAAAGTTGTATGTCATCAGTTAGCCAAATTTGTTGTCAATAGGAAATCCAAAAGGCTATCTACATAATAGTATGGGGGGGCCAGAATGATACAATAGGTATTTAATAGAAGAAGCTCACTTTGAAGGATAGTCTTTAAATTCATCTCAAGGCAAAATATAATGTTTTTTCTCCTTAGAGAAAATCAATCCTAGTTTGGAAAATAATAGTGCTATAATTTTATTGTGAAGGAAACTTCATAGATGTGAGCTATTATACATACTAAGGACATCATTTGGGGTCTTTGATTTGAAAGAGACCAGCATTACCCAGATTTACCTCTATAACACCTCTTGTCCAGCAGCATGCAGCTTTGAGAATCAGCCCACTTTCAACATAGGGATCTTTCATTATTGAAAACTTTGCTTTTTACATAAAAAAAAATCTATGACTCATGCCAATAAGCCTTTTTCCACCACCGGGGCTAAACTGAATACATTTAATCATTCATTTTATGTTTTCTCTTAGCTAAAAAAAAAAATCACTGACTTTTAACCATTTTTCTTGTGACATGGTCTCCAAATTCTCTTTGACTCAGCCACTGTACACTAGAAAAGCTCAAAATTAATATTTTTCCTCCACAAAAAATGGTTTGCAGAGCTCTTCTCAATTCTCAAGATTTCTGCAGAGTACAATATATAGTAAGGATCTGATGTTTCTTAATGTATGACTGCTTCACTTTTGTTAATGTAATATAAGGTAAGTTTATTTTAGCTTTCTTAGCAACTACATCAGGCAGTAAACTCCAAATATCCTCAGATGTTCATTTGTACTCTAATAATATTTCCCCTGTCTTTTATGTTTAACTTTAATTTACAACTTTGTGTTTGTCTCCAGTGATTTAATTCCATCACTCTGCCTTCTCCAAAGATATTTGTGTGCCAGTTTTTGTTGTATTTGAAAATTTTAACTAATCTTCCTAGGGATGCATAATTTGTAAAATTTAGTGTTTTATTTTTGGTGAAAATGTTGAATAGAATGAAGATCCATCCTTAATGGAAAATAACTGAAGGAAAACCTTTCAAATAATTTACAGGATTCCAATGTTTATTTCTGGAGCTAAAAAAATAAAATTGCATGATGTGCTATAGAGATCCTCTTATATCCCATATGGTTTGCCTCAACTGTGATCCATAGTCAGAGATGCCCAAAGAAGTTAATGTGCCTTAATGAGATGTGGCCCACAGGTCTACTTTATTCATAAAAAATTTAAATTGCTTTAATAAAATTTCTTCCCTTAATTCATTTTGCCAAGATTTACATTTCTTTTTAAACTCTAAGACAGTATTCAAAGTTTTATTAACATTAGAAAGAATGCAAGATTAAAGGGCATTTTTACTCAAAACAGTATAATGAGTTACTTAGATTTTGCTTAATTCAATTCAATTATTGAGCAATTCCTAATATAGAGAAAGAATGACTTATACCACCTTCCCCAAAAGTAGCACATATGAATCAAATACAGTGCGAAATAAAGAATTTCAAGAACATCTCCCAGAAATCCACTTTATTGGAGTTAGATTCCCTATAACTAACTACATTAAAGAGATTTTCCTCAAGACATGTTCCTTTTAAAGTACTCCTTAAAGATCTTAGCTTATTATAATTTTTTTTGTATTGCACAAGTGTTTGAAACTTCACAAAGAAACCAAAATAAATGAATTGTCTAAAGGACACTTTTTTTTTCTGGTATGACTTTAAAATCCTCACTTAAGTAGTTAGTAGAATAGCAGTAAATATTTTAATTGCTTAATATATTTGAAGTTTATTAATAAATTGTGCACGCATGAGGTTTTGTGACTTTAGAGAGCAACTGTGAAGATTGCAAAGTGTTCAATTGTTCTTGGGCTTTATAACAAAAGTCCACTGGGAGCATCTGATGTCGGGAACTGAAAGATGAAGTGGTCCCCTGAAATCCTGCTGCTTTCTCTTTAGTAAACGACTTTGGCTGTCATTGGTGCTACCCACTAGAAGTAGTAGTCAGCTTTGTTCAATAAAAAAGACAAAAATATCAGTGGTTTAGAATTTTTTTTACTATAGAACAAGATCTTAGAATAGAAGGTGGCCTGGCATTTAATATATATGCTAGGGCCATATTGTAGTCATGCTGAATCCTGACATTCCCCAACTGGAAAAATAGATCATTCAGCTGGTTAGGACCAGGTAGCTAAGAGTGAAATGTGTGCTATTTCTCTACTCACTACACACACACACACACACACACACACACACACACGCGCGCGCGCGCACACACACACACACACACACGCGCGCGCGCGCACACACACACACACACACACACACACACACATCTGCATGGGCTACTGTCAGACTTGCATATCTCCTGCCTTACTCATCTAAATCCGCAGCAATTTGTGATATGGCTTCACCACGATTGATTGCCAACCTGCAAAACAAAAAGGGCACTGTCCTTACCAAGGAACGGTTAGGTGTGGTATTTGCCAACACCAATATTTGGATGGAAAGCTTAAAATATGTTGTTTTTCCAAGAGATGAACTTTAAGGGGGGCCAGAGCCACTGCTGAAATATTAGCAGCAAGTTGGTTAACCGCTAGCTTCTTCTTGTCTTCGAGTCTCTTTCAAGTTTGCATCAGAAGCGACACTGCATTCTTCTGCTGAGAATAGTGACTCCTCCACGTTTTCACCCTTACACTCAAAACTCCCTGGTAGCAGGTCACTGCCTACTGTGTTGAGGTCAGATCAGGCGGCTGTGGAGAGCCAGCCCTCACCCCATGCCCGCTGCGCGTTCGGATCCCGGGCTGGGAACTGGGAGGGTGGTCCTTCCCGGAGGTGCGCGCCAGGTGGCCAACCGCCGGAGCCCGGGGCGCGCGGACTGGCCTCCAGAAGTTTGCTCCTCACCAGGTCTGTCCGCAAGTTCTGGAGCAGAAAGACCTGGCTAGGGGTCGGGCTGCGGTGGTCGCGGGGTCTGGGATGCGGCCGGGCAGGAGCGCCGCGTGCAGCCCCAGGTCCCGCACCCCGAGCGAGCGAAGAGGGGCGCCCCGCAAGCGCGGCTTTCCGGCCGCCAGCCACGACAGCGTTTTGTTCCGAAACTCTACTTAGGACACTTTGCAAGTCAAAACTCACTTATCAAAATCCCCATCAGGAATCCTTGTTGCTGAGGGCGGGCCGGGCAGGTTGGAAGGGAGACCGGATCGTATCTTAATCGCTAAGTTCTTTAATGATTTTCAAAATAAAAGATCTCTCTCTCTCTCCTCTCTCTCTCTCTCTCTCTCTCTCTCTCTCTCTCTCTCTCTCTCTCATCCTTGATGTGACAATTATGTTGGCGATTTTCTTCTTTCTGTTGCATTTCTAAGGCACCGCGCAAGCCTGCAAGGCAGTAAAATCAGCGCTCAAACCCTGTCCTCTGGTCCTGAAGTGACCGGCATTGGTGCGCGAGGGCGGGCGCAATAGGTGAGGAGCTGATGCCGGAGAATCTGTTTCTTTGCGTTGTGGACTTGCCTGGATTTTGTCTATTAGCCATACCGCGGTCAGGTTATTTAATGACCATGGATTTTACACATAACGTTGTATAATTCGAGTCCAAAGGAGAAACATCTGTCATTCTGCCTCGGTATCTATGCTGAGGTTTTCTTTAAGAACGTCTTTCTCTGAAACGTGAGGAGCTCCACGCCTGGTGTGCACGCACACCACGAAAATAAGCAGCTCTGCCTTCAAGACATACCTAGTAAATCAGCAGAAAAAATTAGTTCAACATATATTGAGTGGAAGTTTAAACAATACACTTATTAAATGAAATACTGGAAAATGTATGTAGATAAACGATTAATTTACTAGCAATGTCTGGATTTAAGAATTGAATATAGTTTAATTATGCACTATCTAAAGGTAAAGGGATCACAGAAGAAATCAGAACTTCCTGAAATAACGAAGACAGCCACAGAGAAATAAAGGTGACAGGATGATTGTAGGTTAATTTTGATGTTTTTATATTTCTAAGAAAATTCATTATGAATGAAACAATGTCCACAGTGAACAATTGCATACACTAAATAAGTCAAAATATTTGCACATGAGGCAAATTGTCATTTTAGAATTTTACATTTAGATTGGATGCAATGGAGAAGCCAAGTCAAATCCACTTTTTTTCTCTTTTAAGAAAAAGTCAACTGTATGAAAAACTATTACTGAAACTAGTTGAAATTCCAAAGCAAGCATAGCTTTTTGAAAACCCAGTTTTTGAGATATCAAAGTACTTAATATTATTGAAATCAAGTTAAGTGTAATCCATTGTATTTGAGAGCTTTGTGACAACACACTTGAAAGACTTACAGGATCAATTAACATCAGTAATTGGTTTTTAAAAGACAGAAACTTCACGAATGTGACAGAGTTATACTTTAATCTTTAGGCATGTATTCTGGAGATGATAATGGCTTGGGAGTATATTTTAAAGACCAGTCTAAATATTTCTTTGTATGTATATATATATATATATTTTTTTGATGAAAACCTCTTGAGCTACTTCCATACAAAATATATTTCTGTATCTGTTAATGTCTGCAGAGCTATGGGAGGTTGAAGAAGCCGCCAGGGAAGGAAAACAGCAGCGAAGCGCACAAACACGAGGCCACCTGGCTTCTTGCCACGATACATGACATTCAATTATTTTAGTACTTTTTCATGAGAGTTTTTCTCCTCCCCTCTCCAGACCTTTGCTTTTCTACATTTGGCAGAATTTGCCTGATTCAGCACTCATTTTTTTCCCTAGCTTTACTTGTAATGAGCCTCAAACTCTCACTGCAAAAAGAAAGTGCTAAAACTAAAATTCTTGCAATCCCATCTTGACATTCCCATGATTACTATATAAATGTGACACTTCTTTCAAGGGGTTGAGAAAGAAAGGAACTACAGTGGTCTACACACTGCTTTACTGTTGCTTTGATGTATGTGTGCAGAAACATTTTTTCATTTCCCAAAATACATTTGTACAGGGGAGAGGAGCATTAAAAGCAGCTTTTAGTCTGTGAGATTTTTTATTTAATATAGAGTGACTCAAGCTGCCTTAGACTGTTCATTCCTTATCAGAACTGTACTTTCTCATGAAGTCCTACCTTTTAGGAGGTAAAATGTCACACAGTCATTTCAATGTACTTTTCAAATAGTTTTAACTTATTCAGTTATTTTAATTTTATATTCTAAAGGGAATTAAATAAAGAAAACTTAAAAACACCCCAAAATCACTGTTTGGGGGAAGCGGCCACCTAACTACACCCGCAGTAATAAACTGGTTGCAGGAATGATGTTAGATGTAACTTCAGATGGAGCATCAGTCAGCTTCACAAGACAGCTTTCCCACTCTGTTCGCATTGTATGGTGCCAGAGGAATGACTGGCGTGCACCAGCACACTTAACTACTGAAGGAGGAAACAGCTTTTCAGAGTTTGAGACCTGAACCAGGAACAGGTCTTATTAACCCTCATCTCTTTGCTTTCTTGACTCTTCACATTCCTTCCTGACACCCTCCCAAGGCAGGCACTGTGCTTCCTTCCCATTAAGAAGATGTAAGGAAGCTTCAAAGGTTACACAAAGCCCAGAGACATGAAAGTGCTGGAATCCGAGGATGTCCTCAATGTTTTTAGGCTTAAAAAAAGTAATGGCTCCCCACCTCTGTCATTCTCCTACCCACACTTGAACCTGTAAATAATGCCAGTACCCATCCTGAAAGTTCATATAGGAAGGAAGCAAATCAGAATATGAGGTAGACAGCAACTTATTTCAGGTAGGATTCTTGACTGACTTGAAAGGAGAGGAGGCAAGTTCTGAGTTTAGGCCCCTGAATGTGCAGAGATGAACAATACTCACAAAGGTGAAATAGAAAGGTGAAGCAAAGAAGGGAATGGAAGCCTGAAGGTGACTAGCTGAGGGTGGAGAGATAAAATTCCAACTAGAACCTGACTTGCTAAACTGGGTCTTCCCTGCCAATCATCAGCCCTGGGAGTAATGACCTCTTCCGGGAGGGGTCCAGGCAGACTGGTGAGAATCAGAGAGGGTTGAGATGGGTCAATGACCCTAAGAAGCAGGATTAAAAGGCTGCAGAGGAGCAGGACCCATGATCGATCTGAGTAGAGTAGCTGAACGCACTTAGCACAGTGTTATGGTCGATTTCCAAGGTTATCCTCAAAACATCAGGCAGAAAAAGTCCAGGTAGCTCTCAGGAAAGGTGAGAGGACCTCCAATCTGATTTCTTCTCCCTTCTTGTGACTTCCAAAAATCATTTCACCATTAGTGTCTTAATTAGTATTATTTTCAAGTTACCATTAATGCTTGAATAACTAGAGCTGTGTCATTACTATAAATTCTATCTTGACCTCTCAAAACCCATTTAATGCAGCGCTTGGCAACCAAAGACTAAGCTTCTTGCCAAAACCTGCAGATTAAGCATTTGTTATGGGAGTTTGCCATTAACTGTTCCTTCTGTTATGGGTACATGTGGTTACATGTCACAAAACACACAGGATTCCGTGTAATAGATTTGTATTTCCAGGAGGTTTCAGGGATATTAAGTGGGATTGGTGACACCTTGTACCCCATCCCTCGGACCACCACCATGAAAAGTGGGACAGGGTAATGGGGTGGGAACAGGCTTCCCAGGACAGTAGTGGTCGTCCTCCACTGCAGTTTTCTCTAGGAGCTGGACCTTTATTGGTACACAAGTACTCCAGAGCTTGTATCATATGTCTTTCATTTAAAAGACACCGAATGTTTTCCAGGGAATTTAGGGCTCTTAAAACGTATATTTATAAACAAGCTGGCAGAGCTCTATGACATAACTAAGTTTATAACCAGGAATTCTTTGTATATTTCCTCAAGTAAGAAATGGGTATTCTTGTTGCTGTGAATCTTTGAAAAAATCTATTAAAGGACTATTTCTTTTATCTTTCCCATGTCCATTAGAGAAAGTCAGACTTTCAGAATTCTTGAAGGTAAGACAAACACAAAGGGAGATGAGAAATCATGGAAAATCACCAACCCACCCAGGACTGAGTGGCTAACTCAACTCCAAACTTTCCCACCGGGACTGCCCAGGAACCTACTAGAAAGTGTTCAGGAAGCATATAGCAGCAGCAGGGCACCCTCTCCAGTATGTTTTTTTTTTTTTTCTCCTGGCCCGGAGCCTGGCATCCTCATGCGGAGGATGTCTGGCCTCCAGTTCCCTCTCCAAAATGCAGCCCAAGGTCTCCTGGACCACAGTCTCTCAGTGTTTTTCTTTAACCGTACCCCCTCGAGATTTGAGATTTGACATTTCGGTTTGGTGCTAACTGCACTGCTCCGGAGATAGTTATTGATAATATAGCAGAAGCTATTTAAGCCCAGGAATAGTGTGAACTCGCCAGAGCGTGAGTGCGCGCTCAAGGGCACGCTGAGTGAGGCTCCACAGGGATGGAGCTTGTGCCGCTCCTCGGGAGAACTATCTCGGGTGTTCGGTGCTCCTGGCAGGCTAGGATGTTGTTCGGGGCCGGTCTGCTCAGCTTCTACCCGCGGGATCTGGGCTTTTACTGCCCACCATCCGCCTTTAGGGCAGTGCTGGCCGCAGCTCTGGGGTGCGCAGCGCTCCGTGACTGTTCCCCCCAGGACACGGCCTGTTGGGCCTCAAAGAGGGTCTCACCTGTGAAACCTGGGTCAGCCAAGACCCCGAAGAGGGTGGAAATCCCCTAACCCATTCGGATGCCCACCAATGTTGGGTTTGGCCTCGCCATCCCCAGAATCGGGGTTACCGGGCGTACCCGAGGCCGCAGCGTAATTGCTGGGCTGGCCCGGGAGACACGTGATGGCCGCTGCGAGGGCCCGTGGCGAAAAAGGTTATGTTAAGGCCCATGAGCAAAGATCAATCTCCTGGTTACCAACTGCCCGGCGTTTTCCTCCAAATTTGCCAGCTTAAGGGGCCCGTTGCAACAGGCTGCTTTTTCGTGCCCAAGATACCGAACGCCTATCCCGCAGACGCTGCGGACTTCTGAGAAGCTGGATTCCGGCCCAAAACCACACAGAGAGGTTTTCAAAACTCAGCAGTGTGGTCCCACCCGCTCTACCATCCCCTAGGGCTGGAAAGGAGGGCCGGTCCCAGCCCGTGCGCCCAGCTCCGCTCGCGCCTGTCACTCGCTCCCCGCACGCGCCTTTCGGAGAAACTCCACCGCGACTCTTTAAAAGTACGAAAACTAATTAAAAAAAAATAACACGCTGAAGACCTTTCTCCTTCTCATAAACCAATTTGTGTAACGAATTCCCTCTGGCCTAAACTCCGGCCTTTTTGGAGGCGCTGGACTTAAAAGAAATTTGGTCTAATGAAAACACTGGGACCAGCGGGGGAGGTGGGAGGCGTTGGGAGGCCGGTTGGTTCCGCACGGTCGAACCTCTCAATGCCTCCGGCTCGCCTCCCCTCCCCAGCCCTGGCCACCGAGTCCGCGGGCCGCCGCATTCCGGAGCGAGGGAACGGCCGGGCCTCGTAAAGCGCCAGACCGCCCCGACGCCGAGGTCCCGGGGCAGCGGCAGAAGCGGCCCCGTGACCACCGCCTCCCAGTAACAGCTGCCCGCGTATCCGGCTTCCTGGGCTTCAGATTAATGTGGATCTTCCACGTCAACGATTTACGGGTGGAATAAAAGCCCTCTAGAGCAACACTCCCTTTCAAGTCCTTACGATGCCTCTAAATCTTCCTGGTGGCGAGTGGCGGGCTGGGGGCGGGGTGGGGGCCGGGCGGGCGGAGGCCGGAGGGCGCAGAGCGGGCCTGGAGGGGTAGCTGCCTTGCGGTCTCACCGAGCTCTCCGAAAGGCCAGTCCGCGGGCGCGGCGACAAGATCGCTGGGTGTTAGGCCCGGTCTCGGCATTTGTCTGCCGGGGAACCGTCTATCTGTGCACCTAGGCCCCGGCGCGCCCCGCCGGGCGAGTGGGGAGATGGGGGTGGGGTGGGGCGGAGGCCCGGGGTGGAGTTAGTCGCTCGCTGATTTTCATATTCATTAGAACTGGGAGGTTGCCCAAGGAGCGCAGCTGAGTTTCAAGATATAAAAGCAACTTCGATGCCCCCTCTCCAGCCTGGACGGATTAAAGGGCTCGGGGCCGCGCAGCTCCGCGTCGCGCTCCGGCTCCCCCTTCCCTCCTCTCCGGCCCTCCCTCCTCCCGCCCACTCCCTCCTCCCCCGGCGCCCTCCAGTCCTGCGCCCGGGACCTCCGACGCAGCCTTCCAGGGTTATGGAGTTTCTGAGCGAGAAGTTTGCCCTGAAGAGCCCGCCAAGTAAAAACAGTGACTTTTACATGGGCGCAGGAGGCGCGTTGGAGCACGTTATGGAGACGCTGGACAATGAGTCCTTTTACGGCAAAGCCTCGGCGGGCAAATGCGTGCAGGCCTTCGGGCCCCTGCCCCGCGCCGACCATCACGTGCGCCTGGAGAGGACCTCGCCCTGTCAGGACGGCGGCGGTGAGTGCGGGCGGCCGCCGGTCCACCGGGCGGGGCTGGCCGGCACGGGCGGAAGGGAGAGGAGAGGAGAGGGGCGCGGGAGCGGAGCGGGAGCGGAGCGGGAGGGAGGCTGCGGGCCGTGCGCGCCGGAGGAAGCCGCGTCCCGCCTGCCGCCGACTTCTGTGGGGCAAAGGAAGGGTCCGGAATCGGCCGCCCCCGCGCGATTCTCATCCAGCGTTGGGCAGGGAGTGTCCGCGGCGGGCCCCGGAGTCTGTGATCCCGACCCAGGGCCAACTCCCGAGGCGCTGAGGAGCGCGATCGAGTCCAGATGGCGCGCTTGCTCCGCGCCGGCCGCGCTGCCGGGGAGCGGAAAGCGACCCCGGCCCCTCAGACCGCGTCTCTATGGGGTGGGGGGCTTTGAGCCTCTTTTAGGTAAAACGCGCTTTACTGTCCAAGGTGTGGCGATGTTTTTCATTGTGACGTCGTAGTGCTGCTAGATGATTAGCTTCTGTGCATTTGCGAGTTCTGCTTTTTTTTTTTTTTGCGTTTGCAACAAGCAACCCTGGTAAATTTTTGTTAAACACCAAATCATTTTAAATAGCTTCGGGCAAAGAATCCCCGCTATAATTACTCACTCTGGGATTTGGCAATGTCTGTTTTTCTGACTTCACATGAAAAGTCACCGAAGAAGCCTTCCAGAATACTGCTGGGTGAAATCTTCCACTTTTAATTGCTCTAGTATCTCAAAGTCAAAATGTTATCAAAACAAACCATCTATCTTTTCTATCTCGTAACCCAAAACAAACCTATTATTTCTGATCGCGACAGCTAAAGTACGTTTACAATTCCAAGAGGACTTTTCCTTATCATTGTATATATTCCACAGTTAAGCTGTAAGGAGCGAGTTGCTTTAAAATAACAAACGAATTAAGTGTGAAATATTTATTACAAGCCTCCGCCCCCTATTTTAATGGAAGTTCAAAAATCTCGCAAGACACTGGTTAATAGAAGCTTCTTTTCTAAATTTTTTTTTGTGCAGGAGCTTTAAATAAATCTAATATTTTACTTATTTTATTCAGTGTTGCTGATTACTTTTGACTTGTAAGAGTAAAACAAAAAAAAGAGGCTCAAATGATAGAGAAAAAAATCAGTTAAATCCTTTCAATCAGTTATTTTAAAAGAAGCAGACTTTTTCAACACATTTAAATTATTGGCTTTCGGGTGTATTTATACTGCAGTGTCTGTATTTTTGGAATTCTTAGATGTATACAGAATGTTACTTGATTTGACAGGACTTTAATAGGTCTGCAATGTCCGGTGTTGACTGTTAGACGAATCATTTTAAATTGTCGGGAATCCAAAATAAAAAGTCATAGGTGATTTTTAATACTTTATTAACTTTTAACGAATATCACACTATTAGGATAAGCTTAACAGGGAATTACTGACTAAGCTCAATACGGGGCAGCCGTCAGCTTAATTTAGGAAGGATCCTGCCTTTCTCCAGAGATACCCAGAGCCTCTCCTCCGCGTCCCCTCCCCCACTCCTAATTGCCGCAGTTCCCGGTTTAACTCTGTCCTCGGACACAAAACCGTATTGTGAATCATTGGAGGCCCTTCTGTAGATTTAATTGTATATCACATCTTCCTTTCCATGAAAGCTATTAGGCATTTAAGATATAGGCATTAAAGTGGGATATATTTGTATAACAATTTAAAAGGTTCTTAAAGTATGGGAAATCACTTTAAAACAGAAACAAATTTTAAAAGTATGCTCATCCATCGGAAGTTATTGTTCTGGCTGCGTTGACTGTACTTTTACCGAAAAAAAATGACTCCCATTTCATTACGTGCATCCATTGTCGTTTGTGTGTGTGTGGCATTATATGGTACATTTTTCTTTCATATCGGATTGCATGCATGCAGTCAAAACTGAAGGGAATTACTGGAATTAAACCACCACTTAGCAGAATGTCAGATGTCATCCTTTGTACCCTTTTAATTTCTATGCGTTCCTAGAGATGACAATAAAACAGTCTGTCCTAAAATGTATTTCATGAGTTAAATAGAAAAATGAAATATTTGAGAAAGAACTACAAATGTATATTTAGGATAAAGAAGTTTACTTGCATCTTATTATTCTCTATTGAAAACATCCCCAGAAATTGACAAAAATTCATTTTTTCAATTTAGTAGATTGCTTTTTGGAAGAAATTTAAATTCAGATATGAGTGTTTAGTTGAAATATTCCAAATGTAGTCGAGATAATACCCCATTTAATTCTATAGTTAACAGGTTCTGTGTGGAAGGAGACAATAACTTGTGGGTATTGGTATACAGTTATTACTTAAAATTGAAATGTCTTTTTTGAGCCTCTCAAGGAGCTTAATTTTGTCTTGTGAGTAAATACATGACTTAAGTTTGGTTCACTTTTCAAAAATCATTGTCAGTTAGGTTTTTGTTTTAAAGTCTAGAGCATCTTTTAATTTGACTAACATTAATTTGATTATATATTATGTACATAAACCTTATATTAACCCTTTAAAACTGTGGATTTTGGCAAATCGTGAGTTCCATGCACACCTTTAAAAATGATTTTTAAACCTGTTCCACAGTGAATTCATAATTGTACATAATGTGATGATCGAATTAATATTGGCATAATAAATCATTAATGGACCTTCCTCCTGATGCTCTACATTGCTTCAACTTAATTCTTTCATCGCGATGTGTTTCACAATCCTGAGAACTGCTGTTTTCCCCTCTGGGTGCAGTGAATTATGGGATCACCAAAGTGGAAGGACAGCCCCTTCACACCGAACTGAATAGAGCGATGGACAACTGCAGCACTCTCCGGATGTCCCCTGTGAAAGGGATGGCAGAGAAGGGAGAGCTGGATGAACTTGGGGATAAATGCGACAGCAATGTGTCCAGCAGTAAAAAGCGGAGACATCGAACCACTTTCACCAGTTTGCAGCTGGAGGAGCTGGAGAAGGTCTTTCAGAAAACCCATTACCCGGATGTATATGTCAGAGAACAGCTCGCTCTGAGAACGGAGCTTACTGAGGCCAGAGTACAGGTAGGAGCGCAAGGGAAGCTGTGTCGGGTGGATTGGAAAGAGGAATAGTGCTCGAATAACTAAATACTTGCAAAAACCGATTCCTGAGCTGAAAACATAGGACAATGTAATAAATATGTATGTAGGTCCATGAAAATTCCTTTTTACTTGCAACAGATTTGACAACTCACACAACACATAAGAATATGAGTTATTGCACAGACAAAAATTAAATCATTTAAAAAGAACAGAATATGATAACATATCTCTGATTTTAAAAAGTAATCTTTAAAGGTGAAAAACAGAATTGTAGCTATTAGGTAATCAATATATTTAATTTTATTTCTCTGTTTTATCAGCCATTAAGGTCCTTTATAGATTCTATATAGGTGTTTGTAAATTATTTGTATTATTAATAGCTCATAAACTTATAGTTTTACTTGGGTTGTGATTAAAATAAAAGGAACAATCTTATAAACTTCCAATTGTTATGAATACCAGAAAATATTTTCACTGACATAAACTAAAGAAACATCAGCTAGCTCATTTACAGTTTTCTAGTCGTCAATGTATGCTATTCCATATTAGTTTCTAAATGTAGGTAATTATATACTTTTTACAGAGTAAATAGTAATAATGTGTTTATTTTTGTATGTACATATGTACTCAATTATATTTATAAAACGTGTTCAAAGTATAAAATCAGATGATTCAGTATGCTTAAGTTTTTAATAATTTGAAGAAAATTTATATTGGGTAAAATTCTACCTCATAGGAATATTTTATTTTGATAGATTTGCTATTCCAGAACGTTTAATTAGTTCCCAAGTAATAAATGAGAGTTTTAAATGAATCAGTAATTCAGGAGAATGGTCATTTTCTTTGTGTGTATTTTTACTACTCTAACTAGGAAAATACCGAGTTTTGTGTTTCTCATAAACTACCAGGCCAGGATGGAGAAATGAACAAATAGTGAATTTTGTTTTTGTTTTGTTTTGTTGTTGTTGTTGTTGTTCTGAGTGCATAAGTACGCCTCCTTAAGATTAAACCATTATAAGGTTCCTACATCATTAAAGACAACATCTGGTGGTGTGGGGATAACAAGCAGCAGATTTTTGCTTGAGTTTTTGGAAGCAAATGGTTATTTTATCTTAGTTCAGGAAGTAAATACATAGAAAGTTGTGCTAACGAAGAATTTTAGAATTGTTAGGTCTTAACACCAGTCCTGTATGTGTGTTTTATTGTCTCGTGTCATATATGTTTAAATTAGTTATACTTGTAACCATAGAAAAATATGTTTACAAACAGAGCGATCAGCTGTGTACAATGCATGTTTTCCCCTTAAGTCCTGGTTAACTTTTTCTGAGAACATGCACAGAGAGCCAACCTGAACCTCATTCACTCAGGTTTTATGTCTCCCTGCTTTTCACATGTGGGTGGTCATCGGCACCCATCTTAAGCATGGGTCCAGGTCTTTTTTCAATGAGAAAACAAAAAACCTCATTACTAAATTCTCTTAGTATGTTCTTGGTCTGTCTATAGAAAAAGCAAGAAATTATGCCATCTTTTGTCTCATTTTGTTGTTCGAAGCTCTGGGTATAATGGATGATATATATATGTTACCAGCAGTGTACTAAGAAACTATACTAAACAGACAGCTTTGTAATCTTGTTTTAATTGCTGGAAACTCTTCAAAGTGCCATCTTAAATTCACAATATATACTTGTACATTAATCTGAGGATTACTAGGTAGTCAAAGTCACCAAGATAAGATGTAGATTAGAATTGAGTATATGAAAAAAGTGTGAAGATGTCACATA
Organism: Glis glis; assembly: GCA_004027185.1. Taxonomy (NCBI): domain Eukaryota; kingdom Metazoa; phylum Chordata; class Mammalia; order Rodentia; family Gliridae; genus Glis; species Glis glis. Next base: position 25,099 of record PVJS01022402.1, read on the forward strand.
AATTTTAATAAAAGGCTTTTATGTCCATTTTACACTTGATTTCCAGATTCTTTCCTAAACATTTTAAATTTTGCACGCAATTGTGTAAAGAAGACTAAGGAGATTCCAGAAAGCTGCTTGTACACGTCTACTAAAAAACATGGAAGTTATCATATTGAATAAATTTTTCTGTATTTTCCTTAGTGCGTATTTAAAATGAAGATTTTGGAGAGCTAGAAGTATGAATTAGTGGACCCTTTGAATAAGATGGTTCTCACAATAAATATTTCTAATACATAATTAGAGAAATTGTGGAAGACAGTTTAGTGACCTGGTAGAGGCCACACTAACTCACAGGCATTCTTGACACTTGACTTTATCTGCCCTATTTGTTTTATTATTTTTATTACTTGTTAGTGTTTTAAATTGGAGACATCATTATGAAATTACCTAAGCATTTCCATAAAGGAAAATAAATGATATAGTTTATATAATAAGTACATTTATGTATTTTTAAACCATAGTACAAGTTCAGGTGATCACATTTTACCTACAGCCTTTAGCATGCTCAATATAATATATAATCTTATTTTTTCTACTTGAAAATATTCAAAATATATCCACTACCACCATATGTTTCAGATGCAATCTTTATGTTTTAATTTTTATAATATTACGTAAGTATAGGTACAACCCGGAATAGTCTTTACTTTGTGGCACGTTTTAAGGATAATTTTTTAATGGGCACAGATATTAATTTGGTCATAGTTTGGCTGAGTTCATGTTATTGCATAACCCCAAACTAAAAAGCTATAATTATCTCCTGCACTTGTAGTATTGTCTTGCAAGAGGATTATTCATGCTAATGTGGAGACATAAAGAATCTTCAAGATGATATCATTTAATTTCTTTTTATTTTCAACAAATGAGAAAACAGAGGCACTGACAATATTGAATACATTTGCCTGAAAGTCTCTTGGCTCTTTCCATTTAATTATATTGCCTTAGCCAGGCATGTCAGTGCATGCCTGTAATCCCAGTTCTTGGGAGACTGAGACAGGAGGATCACAGGTTCAAGACCAACCTCAGCAACTTAGTGAGGCCCTCAGCAACTTAGGGAGACCCTGTTTCAAAATAAAAAAATAAATGACATAGGGCTGGGGGTGTAGCTCAGAGGTAGAATACCCCTGGGTTCAATCCCCAGTACCAAAAAAAAAAAAAACTTATATTGCCTCACAGACACACAACTTATTCTTCCAGGGTATGAGAGAAAGTAAAATTTGTGAATCCTTGTGTGACATATAGAAATAAAGAAGTTCCTTCATCAGTAATTTTATTAACCTGGTTTGAAATCATTTTATTATCAAATTTGCTTTATCAAATATTCTTTCACTAAAAATCCTACTTTTTTTAAAATTAGGTTTGGTTTCAAAATCGCAGGGCCAAATGGAGAAAAAGAGAACGATATGGCCAAATACAACAAGCAAAGAGCCATTTTGCCGCCACCTACGACATATCAGTCTTGCCCAGGACTGACAGCTACCCACAGGTATGGTAAGCAACCCAGGATGCTGACCAAGAAAAGTAGATGTGGTTGTATGTTCTTCCAAGAGTGAGCATACGCTTTATTATATCTAACAGAATGTCAAGAATGTCAGTTTTACTTCCAGATAACATTTTCCATGTCTGTTAAGGTTTTATTTTATGAAATGATTTATTTTGTGGTCATTTTCTTTCAGCATCATTCACATAAAATATTTCACGGTTTCTTCCTTTTGGATATTGTTATGGATTGCGACAAATGAAATAGCATCATTTAATGATATGTCTTTTAATTTCACTCCACGTTTTAATTATTCAGACTCTTTTTTAACTTCTAAGAACAAAATATTGCCTATCATGCAATCTCTGCAGCTACTGTTTATGGACTATGCTGAGATCTGGGGGCCAATGTGGCCTTTAAGTTCTCAATTCCATTTAAAAATCTCTCTTTTTCTATGTTGTTTTTTCATAGTTCATGTTGTTCCTTGTATCAAGGACCTATTAGTCCTTTATGACTTATAGAGATAATTTTAAAAATTAATCATGTATAAGAAGCACTTGCTTTTGTAATGGGTGCTCTCTTACCTCATTTCAAATGCATTAGTAATTTTTATCTCAATTTTCCTCTTAATAAGGAAATTATTTTATTTTTCATACTTTGAAATATATGTAAATTTGTTTCATCTCTCTAATGCATTTCGTATTACCTTTTCCTGACATTGAGTAATGGAATTCAAAACTGTATTTTAGATATGAGATAAAGCACATATATGTTATGAGGAACAAGCCCTTCATTATTTCATTCTCTATTACTTAATGATATGATCGTAAGAGACCTCTGCGAAAACACATATGCAATATATATTCTGGACCTTGATAGTTCAGTAACTAGATTATTCCAGTGCCAAACGTAAGGTTATTCATTTCCTTCAAAGGTAAAATTCGTACCCTGTGAGTGTGAATTTAATCCTTTAATGTGCTTTCCTTGTGTTTTTTTACATTCCTTAAGTACCTATGTGGGGAACTTTTCTCCTCCAAATAAATACAACAAATTAATCAATGTAATATTTTATGTTTAAAAAGCATCAGGGAGTACCTTGTTCAACTCCTTCATGTTAAAAGTTAGGGAGGCTACTTCTAGTTACTTATAATCATAGGGATAATGAAATTTTGTTCACTCCATACATTTTTTGTGTATGTGGTACTGGGGATTGAACCCAGGGGCACTCTACCGCTGAGCTACACCTACAGCCCTATTTTATTTTGAAACAGGGACTCACTAAGTTGTTGAGGGCCTCACTAAGTTTTAGCTGAGGCTGGCCTCCACCCTATGGTCTTCCCTTCCTCTGTGTCCAGGCACTATTCTAAGCAGGTTAGACGTATTAGCTTTTTTATTCCTCACAACCACCTTATGTGATAGGTGTTATTAAGTATTTCTATTCCTCAGTTGAGGAAACTTTCAATAGTGGTGAAGCCTAGATTCAAGCAGCATGAAATTTGTCTCCCAAGTGCAAAATTTTAACCCATAAATTAGACCATCTTTCCCAGTGAGTAGATTTAAATGTTTTAATGATTAATAAATTAGTATCAAAGAGCCCAAGGCTTGAGGTGCACTCTAACAAATTATGTACTTTTATCAAATGGACTTTAAACAGTCTTTTGTGTGTGTGTGGGAGGGGGTACTGGGAATTGAACCCAGGGGCGTTGAACCTCTGAGGTATACCCCAGTCCTATTTTTTTTTATTTTTAGATGAGACAGGGTCTTGCTAAGTTAGCACACACTGGTCTCAAATCTGCGATCCTCCTGTCTCACCTTCCTAAGTACTGGGATTATAGGTGTGTGCCACCAAGCCCAGCTTAAACAGTCTTGTAATAATTTTATTGCACAACACTTGAATATGATATTTTTTATTTTGCTCTTAAATTTTCAATTTTCATTCCTTTCCCTTTAAAACCCATTTCTGTCTATTTTTTCACTTCTGTATTCTTGGCTGTTAGGTGCCTCTTCACCATTTTATAAAACATTTAGTATAGAGTTTGGTACCAATTAAAATCTATAAAAAGGCTTAATATTCTCTGATTTATTATCTTGTTTTTTTCCTAGAGCTATTTCCCCGTTGTATTATTGTGTCTCAGAGTTCTAGATATCAGTTATCAAAACCTAAGAGATAAGGCAAGAAAGGAAATGATACATCAAATTATACATTTGATAGTCTTCTTTACTCTAACAAATAGTTTAAAAATTTCCCTCTATAAATCATGGGAATTTTGCACTAATTCTCCCTGTAATATCTCCATACCTTGTGTATATTGGTTATACCAAAGTATAAGAATACAGAGAAATTATGCTGAATTTATTTTGACAGTGAAATTCATGAATGATAATAAAATTATTACTATAAAATCCATATTACTCTTCTTTTTTTTTACGGTACCGGGGATTGAACCCAGGGGCATTCTACCTCAGCACTACACCCCCGGCCCTATTTTTTATACTTTATTTTTGAAACTGGGTCTCATGAAGTTGTGGAGGGCCTCACTAGGTAGAGAGAGAGAGACAGGGAGAGAGGGGGAGAGAGAGAGAGAGAGAGAGAGAGCGCGCTGAGGCTGGCCACAAACCTGGATCCTCTGGTCTCCGCCTCCCAAAGTACTGGGATTACAAGCTACAAGCGGGCAACACCACGCCCGCCTCATATTACTCTTCTTCATTGGTAAGTCATTTAATGTTTGGTTGCCAAAAATTCTGAAATTAAGCATGTCCAGCTCCCCACTGTAGATGTGGATAAAGCCAGCGGAAAATTCTCTTTTCACTTAAAAATATGTGGTGGAATTTTTAGTTTGCTTGAAAAAATAATTATGCCAAGATTACGTCTCCCAGGCTTTAGCCTAAAGGATTTTTTTTTATCATGAGGCTTTAAAATAGAAACTTATAATGACAGAAATAGGGACTGAAATAGAATCCAACAACTTGGTGCAATAAAACATTGAATTTGGTTACTGTTACTAATTACAGAAAAAAATATTAACTACAGAAAAGTTGGAAACTAGGAAATGTTGGAGGCAGGACAGAAATAGAGAATTAACAATTTGGCAGGAAAGCAAAACCATACACAGAAATATATGAAAAACACAGAGGTGTTTAGACAGTGTTCTTCTCAATCCTTCTCAATGTGGATAATCCTTGTACCTAGCATACAGGTGTCTCTATATAACATATAATGTGTTTATGTTTATGAATAATAATGACTGCTTACTAAAATGTTTTAAATACTTTGTTTCAACTGGATTTTATTACACTGTAGCAACAACAGCCATAATAGTAAAAATAGTAACAATTGGGAGTTTAAGTTAGGCACTGTGCTTTCTTCTTATAACCATTAGCTCATTTAATTTGAGCCCAGATTTTCTGAGTTCAGGGTTCTTTGGTGCAACATTAGTTCCTTAATTCATCACTTCATGAAACAGTTCAGCTTCGACTCTACAACCTTACATCACTTTGGAAGGCAAAAATACTTCCATCTTTAAATAATGATATAAAATATTTTTTTAAAAAAATATCAGGGCCGGGCGTGGTGGTGCACGCTTGTAATCCCAGTACTTTGGGAGGCGGAGACCAGAGGATCCGGGTTTCTGGTCTTCGGGTTGGCCGCTAGCCTCAGCGCTCTCTCTCTCTCTCTCTCTCTCTATCTACTTAGTGAGGCTCTCAGCAACTTCGTGAGAGCTGGTTTCAAAATAAAGTATAAAAAATAGGGCCGGGGGTGTAGCGCGGAGGTAGAACGCCCCTGGGTTCAATCCCTAGTACCGCAAAAAAAAAAAAAAAATATCGTTACCAGCCGGGCGTGGTGGCTCATGCTTGTAATCCCAGTACTTGGGAGTTTGAGACAGGAGGATCCGGGTTCGCCGCCAGCCTCAGCTACTTAGTGAGGCCCTCTGCAACTT
>PVJS01022403.1:0-10166 GCA_004027185.1 Glis glis
GTCTTGGGGGTCATCTAGGAATCAGACCTTCCAGCCCAGGAGACACACAGAGCTACAGTCACCTACGCAGACACTGCTGAATCGCTGACCCAGAGAAACTTTGCTACACAGCAGCAGGTAACTAATACAAGGAGATAATGGAAGCAGGACCCTGGAAAAGAGCCAACACCGAAGAAACCAAGCAGAGAGAGGGATTCGAGAGGGAAGGGAAGAAGGCGACAGCCCCCACCATTACCAGGCCACTCCCACGCTCGTGGCCCATCTCGTTCCTGGGCTTCTCCCTCCATAGCGTAAACTGGTTCTCGTGGGCTCTCGAGTCCTGCAGCCCACAGTACAATAAGGACTCAGGGAGCTGGCAAGGGCCAGCAGTCCACCCGGGGCAGTCACTCCCGGTGTCCCACCCCCGTGCCCTGCACTTTCTCTACCGCGCGCTGCACAGTCCGCCCATTCGTCGGTCGCTCCACCGGGCGGACCGAGGCCGGACAGGGCGGGCGGCCTTGGCTCTGCTGTCCCGCGGCCAGCGGTCGCGCAGGCCGTGGCGCGCTGACCTCGCCGCTCGGGGAGCTCGGGCCAGGCGGCGGCCGCCCGGGTCACGAGGCAGGCGCTCAGGCCAGCCCGAGGCCGCGCGCGAGACCATGGGTTACCTCAGCCGGGCTCGTCCGCGAGACCGGGGCTGCGGCACCCTCGGGGATCCTCACCGCGCGGCTCACTACTGTGAAAGCCGGCTCCACCGCCGGCCCTGGAGCCCACGATCCGCAGCCCGAGACGCTGCTGGCCCAGCCGCAGAGGTCGAGGCGCAGGGACCGGCGCCCGAGCGTGGCAGCCCGCCCTCGGCCCGCCCCCGGAGCAGCCCGGTCCCGCCTCACAAGGCCCCGCCACGCCACGCCCACCGCCGGACGCGCCCACCACAGGCCCCGCCCCTGACGACCGCAGGCCCCGCCCCGCCTCAGGCCCCGCCCCCGAGCGTCCCCACGCTGCGCCGTCCCGGAGGAGCGCCGCGCACCCGGGTAGGACCCTGGGCTGCCCCGGCGCGCCTGTCGGGTGTTGGTGCGCTCGGCCGGTGCGTCTTGGGCTCGCAGAACTGTGCAGTCTCGGGCCTCGGGCCTGTACCGACTGAGTCCACCCCGCGGTGGTGTGTCTGGCCGTCACGGCAGGGATGGCTGCGGGAGGCCTTGAAGAACTGCCGGCCTGCTAGAATGAACCTTGTGGGTTCATTCTCGCTCCCAGGGTCACTGGTGCGCTTGTCCATCGTTTCTGGTGGTTGTTGGTCATGGTATTTCCTCTTTTGTGTGTGAGCGTGTGATGCCGGGGATTGAACCCAGGGACGTTCTACCGCTGCTACACCCCCAGCCCTTTATTCACTTATTTATTTATTGTGGGGGCTGAACCCAGGGGTATTCTACCTTCGAGCTACACCTCAGCCCTCCCCCCCTACTGAGGATTGAACTCAGGGGTATTGTACCTCTGAGCCACACCCCCAGCCCTATTTTATTTTTATTTTGAGACAGGGTCTCACTAAGTTGCTGAGAGTCTCACTACATAGGCTGTCCTCGAACCTGTGATCCTCCTGTCTCAGCCTCACAAGTACTGGGATTACAAACGTGCGCCACCACGCCCGGCTTCCCAGCCCTTTTTTTTTTTTTTTTTTTTGCGGTACGGGGGATTGAACCCAGGGGCGTTCTACCTCCGAGCTACGCCCCTGGCCCTATTTTTTATCCTTTATTTTGAAACCGGGTCTCACGAAGTTGCGGAGGGCCTCACTAAGTAGCTGAGGCTGGCCTCGAACCCGGATCCTCCGGTCTCCGCCTCCCAAATACTGGGATTACAAGCGTGCGCCACCACGCCCGGCCTTCATTTTTGTTTTGTTTTGAAACAGGGTCTCTCGCTAGGTTGCTGAGAGTCTCGCTAAATTGCTGAGGCTGGTCTCAAACCTGCCATCATTATCTTATTTTCCCAAGTACTGGCATTACAGGTGTGTGCCATCACACCTAAGTTTATTTAAATATAGAAAAATATCAAGCTTTTCTTTTACGGTTAGTACTTTTTGTGTTTTGTTTAAGGAACCCTAGCCAAGTGTGGTGGAGCAAGCCTGTAATCCCAGTACTTGGGAGGCTGAGACAGGAGGATCACAGGTTCAAGGCCAGCCTCGGCAGTTTAGTGATACCCTCAGCAATTTAGTGAGACCCTGTTTCAAAAACAAAATATAGGAGTCGAGTGTGGCCTGTATGCTTGTAATCCCAGTATTTGGGAGGCTGAGACAGGAGGATCGCAGGTTCTATGACAGCCTCAACAACCTAGCAAGACCCTGTTTCAGAAAAAAAAGAAAGAAAGAAAGAAAAGGGCTGGGTGTGTAGCTCAGAGGTAGACTGCCCCTGGGTTCAATTCCTGGGCCACAAAAATAAGTAAGTTAATAAATAAAATGAAAAGGGCTCGGGCTGTAAGTCGGAGGTAGATTGCTCCTGGGTTCAATCCCCATTGCCAAAGGGGGGGAAATTAATGTGCTCAAAATTTTTACAGTTCTGTAACATATGCCTAAATTCTAAAGATGTTATGAAATATGTTTAACTTTCTACCCAGATGGTGATTAACTTTGATAGTTAATCACTACCTGCATAAGAACTATAGCTAACTGGCACTCTTTAGTGCAGATATGACAGGACTACTTATTTTTTTTTTCCTCGTGGTAGAACCCAGCAGCATTCTACCTTTGAGCTACACCCCCAGACCTATTTTTATTTTTATTTGGAAACGGTCCTGAGAGCCTCACTAAGTTGCTGAGGCTATCTTTGAACCTGCGATTCTCCTGTCTCAGTCTCCCAAGTACTGGGATTACGGGCTTGTGCCACCACATCTGGCTATGAAAAGGAATTTGAATTTTTTTTTGTGTGTGTGTGGTATTGGGGATTGAACCCAGGGGCATTCTACCTCTGAGCTACACCCCCAACCCTATTTTATTTATTTCTTTATTTTTGCGGTACTGGGGATTGAATTCGGGCATTCTACCTCCAAGCTACACCCCCAGTCCTATTTTTAATTCTTTATTTTGAAACAGGGTCTCACTAAGTTGCGGAGGGCCTCACTAAGTAGCTGAGGCTGGCCGCGAACCTGGATCCTCTTGTCTCACCCTCCCAAGTATTGGGATTACAAGCGTGCACCATCACGCCCAGCTTATTTTTGATTTTTGAAACAGGGTCTCACTAAGTTGTGGAGGACCTCACTAAGTTGCTGAGGCTGGCTGCGAACCTACAATCCTCCTGTCTCAGCCTGCCAAGTACTGGGATTACAAGCATGCGCCACCACGCCCGGTTTAGGAATTTGAATTTTAAGTGCAATGGAAAGCCACCACATTTTCAGGCTTACAATAAAGAGATCATATATGCTCGCCCCTTCCTTCCTTTCTGCCTTGCCTTGCCTTGCCTTGCCTTCCTTCCACCTTTCTGCAGGGACACCATGCCTGGCTCCATATGCTGCTTTATGATGACTTTTGTGCTGTTTGGGGAAGAAAGTTAAAAATAGAAATGGAGGCCAGCCTTGGTAACTTAGTGAGGCCCTGTTTCAAAATAAAAAATAAACTGGAGCCAGGCATGGTGGCGTAGGTTTGTAATCCCAGTATTTAGGAGGCTGAGACAGGAAGATCTCAGGTTTGCGGCCTGCCTCAGCTACTTAGTGAGGCCCTGGCAACTTAGTGAGACACTGTTTCAAAATAAAGAATAAAAAATAGGGCTGGGGGTGTAGCTCTCAGGTAGAATGCCCCTGGGTTAAATCCCCAGTAGCACACACACATACACACAAAATCCCCAGTAACATGCCAAAAAAAAAAAAAAACTGGGTGTGGTGGGACTCTCAACCTAGTGAGACCCTGTTTTAAAATACAAATAAAATAGAGCTGGGGGTATATCTCGTAGGTAGAATGCCTTTGGGTTCAATCCCCAGTACCATAAAAAAATGAAAAATAAAGTAGGGCTAGCGGTAAAGCTCAGAGGTAGAATGTCCCTGTGTTCAATCCCCAGGGACACACACACATTAAGAAAGAAAGGAATAAATAAAATGGAGCTGTGGAGACTCTTAGAGGAAGTTGTGGCTGTCTTTAGGTGAAAGATAAGGGTAGCCTGGGCTATGATTTCACAGTGGAGATAGATCCAGATAAATCAAGATCTGTAATAATTATTTAATATAGTAAAGGTACATGTTGCATTTCACATACACACATGTTATAGCCCCATTACAACACAGTAACTGCTTACTCTTTTTACCCCCCGAATGGCCAACTGAGTTTATAGAGGGACACCACAAAGGAGTAATCATAGGACCTAATTTTTTTTTTTTTTTGCGGTACCAGGGATTGAACCCAGGGGTGTTCTACCTCCACGCTACACCCCCGGCCCTATTTTTTACACTTTATTTTGAAACCGGGTCTCACAAAGTTGCGGAGGGCCTCACTAAGTAGAGAGAGAGAGAGAGAGAGCTGAGGCTGGCCGCGAACCTAGATCCTCCGGTCTCTGCCTCCCAAAGTACTGGGATTACAAGCGTGTGCCACCACGCCCGGCCTAGGACCTAATATTAATTTCATGCAAAGCAGGGCTGGGTATGTAGTGTAGCAGTAGAGCTTCTGCCTGCATGCTCTGCCCCCAGTGCCATCTCTAGGACTGTAAAAATAAAATAATGTGAGAAGCACGTTTAGCACCCTTATTCCACAGAGGTAAAAAACCCAGTGTCATAGTCTAGATCCCTGTGGTGCTCACTTGTAATCCCAGTACTTGGAAAGCTGAGACAAGAGAACTGCAGATTTGAGGCCATCCTTAGCAACTTAGCAAGACCCTATTTCAAAATAAAAAAGGACTGGGAGGTAGAATGCTGCTGGGTTCAATCCCCAGTACAAAAAATAAAAAATCCCAGCTGGGTTCAATCCCCAGTACAAAAAATAAAAAATCCCAGTGTCAGGGTAGTTAAGTATACAGTTTCATGAATAGCAAGAAAAAGCCCGGGCTTGTCCTCTTGTTTGTTTTGGTGGCACTGGGGATTGAACCCATAATTATTCTACCTCCGAGCTACACCCCCCAGTCCTATTTTTAATTTTTATTTAGAAACGGTCTCACTAGGTTGATGAGAGTCTCACTACTTGCTGACACTTGAACCTGCGATCCTCCTGTCTCAGCCTCCCAAGTACTGGGATTACAGGTGTATGCCACCACACACCTGGCTAGTCCTCTTGTTTGGGATTGACTACTATTTATTTATTTATTTATTTTGACACTGGGGATTGAACCAAAAGACATTCTATCTCCGAGCTATACCTCCAGTCTTATTTCCTTTTTATTTACTTATTTTTTGCAATACTAGGGATTGAACCCGGGGCATTCTACCTCAGAGCTACACCCCCAGCCCTATTTTCTTATTCTTTATTTTGAAACAGGGTCTCACTAAGTTGAGCAGGGCCTCACTAAGTTGCTGAGGCTGGCTTCGACCCTGTGATCCTCCTGTCTCAGCCTCCTAAGTACTGGGATTCCAAGCGTGCGCCCCCACGCGGCAGGGCTGGAGTTTTTGGCTCTGCTCCTTGGACCACTTGCGAGCCAGCCGTCCCCCACTGCCCCGCCCCGCCCCGCCCCGGAAACTACGCTTCCCAGCAGGCCGTGCGTCGGCGGCGACGTACTTCCTCCCGGCGTGCCCCGCGGCGGGAACGAGCCGAGTGGGCTTGAGGCGGACGGGACCATCATTCGTCGCCACCGTTGCCGCTGCCGCCGCCGCATCGAGAGGAGCTGTCGCGGCCGCCCCCTCTGGCCACCATGTCCGCCCAGGCGCAGATGCGGGCCCTGCTGGACCAGCTCATGGGCACGGCTCGGGACGGTGAGTCGGGCGGCCAGCCAGGCGAGGGGCTGGGGCAGGAGTGAGGCGAGGTCGCCGGGCGGCCTCAGGCGGGGCTGCGACAGTTTGCGCCTGCGCCGGGCGCCGCTCCCCTCCCCCCGCGCCGACCGCAGGCGCCGGGCCTTTGTCTGTGCGGGTTCGCCTCCGAGGCGACCGCGGCCGGCTTCTCTCCTGCTGGCGGTGGGTTCCGGGCGGGCTCCTCGGAGTCCGTGCCGTCGGTCGGGCTCCAGCCCTCTCCCACTTGCGTTCCTGCGACTTCCTCCCCGTCAGCGCCGCGGCCCTGCGCCGCTCCGCGAACCGGCGAGTTGGCGAAGGGCTGGAACCAGCGCGGGCTCCAGGTCGCTGGAAGTCGGGTGGCGGACTTCTCCGAGGCTCCTCGGAGAAGAACTACACCCGAGGGAGCTGGATGGGCCTCGAAACCCCTGGGCGTTCTTGTTCTGTACCATTGCAAGGGGAGCCGTAAATTGAGCTTTTCTAACGTGGGTTCCTGCCTAGTACTTTTTCAGCCCCTCTTCCCCCAACCACACAGGAGAGCCTCTGCTTAGCCAGCGCTTGGCGTTTGTTAGGTAGGTTGTACAGTAGGGAGGAGTGCAAGATCATGATGGTTGTCTCAGGGAAAAGCAGTTGGATCCTTGCAAAACTATATACCTGCTGTGGTTTGTGTTTTCTTTTCTACTGAAGTAATGAAGTTGTAAGTTCACACTGGCACATTCGCAGGGCTGTGTAGATTCTTTGCACTTTATTTCATAGGTGAATAAGTGCTTTTTAGCTTTCTTTGTATATTGAGTTGATTTTGAATTGCTTCCCATATTTTTATTTCATACAAACTGAACAATTGTGGCCCCTCTATTTTATTTATAAAGGTTCAGTGTATCTTTGCCTGCCTACATCAATCTGCAAGGGAGTTGCAGAAAAGCCTCATGTTCATCGAGCCGTGAGTCACAACCAATTTCTAAGCTGTTATAACAAAAAAGTGTTTGCTTTTTTTCACAAGTAACTTTAAAAGTGTAGTTTAGAAAGAGAACATATTCAATAAAAAGACACTACATTAATCCTGGATGCTTGCAAATCCTAAAATATATTCCTCCTTGACTATTACACAGCTCTGTGTCCTATACACAGATTAGCTTTAAAATTTGTCACATACCACTTTGCCTTTACTTTTATGTATCATTCCCCTGACTTCCTTACTGCAGGTGTGGGCAAGAAAACTTTTCCTTTAAAACTTTTCAACAGCGGGCATAAAATTCTGCAGCTGAGTTCTTGAAGAATGCAGATGGGTACAGTATGTGTTGGAGCTCACAGTGTGTATTGACTAACGTAGTTCTTTTTTGCTTTTTTGGAATTGTCTTGTTAAAAGTGACTCCCAGGTGCCAACTTTCTTTTTAAGGGTGGGATGAAAGGGGAATAGGAGGAATAGGTGTAGATTATTTAACAGTTACCAGTAAGTTTGAAATCTTCCTTCATGTAAATTTGGGTAAACCACTGCCTATTCATTTGTCCATAAAAAAAAGACTAGATTGATAAGTAGCTTTTGTTGGTGGAAATTACCAGCTATAATTTAGTGCCTTGAATCATGTGTTGATTCAAGGCACTCATTGGTATTTCATTGCCCCCATGTATATGTTGGGCTAATGGCCTTTTGGTGTTCAGCCTTTTACTTCTGACTCCTTGGCCTCTTTCGCACAATGATGGAGACAGTCTCGTGAATTGTGATTCTTCATGATATGCTTAGCCTCCAAAGAAATCTGTATTTCACTTTCATTGTAAATATCTTTAGATCAGCTTTTCAGTGTATTTGATGGGGAGAACACAAAAATGATAGTCTGCCAATCATCCAGGTGAATTGTACCAAATATCCTTTTGTGGTTCACTTGACAGTATTGTCTTATTTAAAACCACAAATGAATTTCAGGAGACGAAACCAGACAGAGGGTCAAGTTTACAGATGACCGTGTCTGCAAGAGTCACCTTCTGGACTGCTGCCCACATGACATCCTGGCTGGGACGGTAGGTGCATTTTGGGAAACCTCAGGGAACACTCACAGTGGGGGACCTATAGGCAGTGAAGATTTTTCAGATTGAATTTCATTTTCCTTTAACAGGCAGAAATCACGTGCTAATCTTCAACTCATAGATTCTGTCAGTTTGGTGGAATTTTATGTTCTAAAATACATTTCACTGGTATAAAATTCTGTCTGTAAAGCTATCAGGTTTTTGTAAGGTTATTTGTATTGAGATATGTACAATGAAGTAATACAAGTATTCTAATTTAACAAAAAGTGCTTTAGAAGCCGGGCGTGGCTTCTAAAGCACATTGGGAGTACTTTGGGAGGTGGAGACCAGAGGATCCGGGTTCGTGGCCAGCCGCAGCTCTCTCTCTCTCTCTCTCTCTCGCTCTCTCTCTCTGTGTCTCTCCTTAGTGAGGCCCTCCGCAACTTCGTGAGACCTGGTTTCAAAATAAAGTATAAAAAATAGGGCCGGGGGCATAGCGTGGAGGTAGAACGCCCCTGCGTTCAATCCCCGGTACTGCAAAAAAAAAAAAAAGTGCTTTAGATTGGCCAGTACTTGGAAGATTCTGGGTCGGTTTGTATGATTTCAGGTATACTAGACTTTTTGTCTAGCAAAAGTACATTTTCTTCCCCTAAATTTTTTTTTGGGGGTGGTGGTACTGGAGCATGAACCTAAGGGCGTCCTACCTCTAAACGACACCCTTCTTTTTTTTTCTTTTTTGTTTTTTTGTACTGAGGATCCAATGGGGGCGGGGGGTCTATCTCTAAGCTCCCCCCAGCCCTTTTTAATTTCGAATCAGGGTCTTACTAAGTTGCTGAGGCTGACTTCAAACTTGCAATCCTCCTGTGTCAGCCTCCCAAGTACTGGGGTTACAGGTGTGTGCCACCATGTCTGGTTCCCTAACCCTGTTTATTTTTTTATTTTGGAACAGGGTCTTGCAAAGTTACTACATGCTGGCCCTGAACCTGAGGTCCTCCTGTCTTAGGCTTCCAAGTACTGAGGTTATAGGCATATACTACTGTGTCCAACTTCCCCAATTTTGGATTTAAAAAAAAAATAAGCTGAGGCCGGGCGTGGTGGCGCATGCTTGTAATCCCAGTACTTGGGAGGCGGAGACCGGAGGATCTGGGTTCACAGCCAGCCTCAGTTACTTAGTGAGGCCCTTCGCAACTTCGTGAGACCCGGTTTCAAAATAAAGTATAAAAAATAGGGCCGGGGTGTAGCTCGGAGGTAGAACGCCCCCGCGTTCAATCCCTGGTACCACAAAAAAAAAAAAAAGCAGGGAATAACATTGATTTTACAGTTTGGGTTTATTTTTATTTTTTTGTACTGGGGATTGAACCCAGGGACATTCTACCCCTCAGCTTCACTCCAGCCCTTCTTATCTATTTATCTATCTATCTGTCTTTTTTTGTGGTACTGGGGACGGAACCTAGGGGCATCTACTTCTGAGTTATACCCTCAGCCCTATTTTTTATTTTATTTTGAAACAGGCTCTCACAAGCCCAGTGTGGTGGTACATGCCTGTAATCCCAGTACTTGAGAGCCTGAGGCAGGAGGATCACAGGTTTGAGGACAGCCTCAGCAAGTAGTGAGATGCTCATCAATCTAATAAGACCCAAGTTGGGGGTGTAGGTTGCCAGTACAATGCCCCTGGGTTCAATCCCCAGTACCACCAAAAAAAAAAAAAAAAAGGAAACAGGGTCTCCCTAAGTTGCTGAGGGCCTCACTAAATTGATGAGGCTGGTCTCTAATCTGTGATCCTCTTATCTCAAGCCTCCCAAGTACTGGAATTATAGGCGTGTATCACCACGACTGGCTGATTTTACAGTTTTATATTATGTCCCCCTTTACAGAGATCAATACACTATTCAATGATTGTAGATTCCAGTTCAGATGAACAAAACATAAATGTTATTTTTGTGAAATGAACATTTATTCAAAATTAGAATTTATTTTTATTTTTTTAAATTTTTATTTATTTATTTATTTTTTGTGGTACCGGGGATGGAACCCAGGGGCGTTCTACCTCCGAGCTACACCCCCAGCCCTATTTTTTTATACTTTATTTTGAAACCAGGTCTCACAAAGTTGTGGAGGGCCTCACTAAGTTGCTGAGGCTGGCTGCGAACCCAGATCCTCTGGTCTCTGCCTCCCAAGTACTGGGATTACTAGCGTGCGCCACCACGCCTGGCAATTTATTTTATTTTATTTTATTTTGCAGTACTGGGGATTGAACCAGGGACATTCTACTTCCGAGATAAACCCCCAGCCCTATTTTTTTTTTAATT
>PVJS01022403.1:10266-30657 GCA_004027185.1 Glis glis
TACTTTATTTTGAAACCGGGTCTCACGAAGTTGCGGAGGGCCTCACTAAGGAGAGAGAGAGAGAGAGACAGGGAGGGAGGGAAGGAGAGAGAACACTCGCGTGCGTGCACGCGCGCGCATACGCAAGCTGAGGCTGGCCGCGAACCCCGATCCTCCGGTCTCCGCCTCCCAAAGTACTGGGATTACAAGAGTGCGCCACCACTCCCGGCCTCTGCCATCCTCCTGTCTCAGCCTCCCAAGTACTGGGATTACAAGCTTGCGCCACCATGCCCAGCTCCAACATTGGAATTTAAAAGAACACTAAGTAGGGGAGGATCATCTGCTTGTTTCAGCCACTTGGAGAAAAAGTTGTATGAAGGATTACCATTTATTTTTTATTTTTAATTTTTTTTGTGGTATTGGGGATTGAACCCAGGGGCATTCTACCTCTGAGGTACATCCCCAGCCCTATTTTATGTTTAGTTTGAAACAGGGTCTCACTAGGTTGATGAGAGTCTCACTACTTGCTGAGGCTGTCATCCAACCTGCAATCTTCCTGTCTCAGTCTCCCAAGTGCTGGGATTACAAGTGTGTGCCACCACGCCTGGCTGAAGGATTACCATTTTAAGGCTTCACAGCTACCTTGTAGAATGAAAGAATAACTGTCCACTTATTCTCGTGGTGAATGCATGTACTGGGAAGCATTTCTTCATGGTGAATCATAGATTGTATTGTTACCATTTGGGAGGTGTATCTTCTGAAGAACCACTAAGATCCATTATGTCTTTCAGGCTGGTATTTCTTTCTGTTTTTTAGTTTTGTTTGTTCGTTTGTGGTACTTGGGATTGAACCCAGAGGCATTCTACCTCCAAGCTATAATCCTAATCTTATTTTATATTTTGTTTTGAAACAAGGTCTCACTAGGTTGTTGAGTCTTGCTAGGCTGGGCGTGGTGGCGCAGGCTTGTAAATCCCAGTACTTTGGGAGGCGGAGACCGGAGGATCCAGGTTCGCGGCCAGCCTCAGCTCTCTTGCTCTCTCTCCCTGTCTGTCTCTCTCTGTCTCTCTCTCTCTCTCTCTCTCTTTCTCCCTCCCTCCCTCCCTCCCTCCCTCCCTCTCTCCCTCCACCCCCCTCTCTCCCCTCTCTCCCCTTAGTGAGGCCCTCCTCAACTTCGTGAGACCCGGTTTCAAAATAAAGTATAAAAAATGGGGCCGGGGTGTAGTGCGGAGGTAGAACGCCCCTGCGTTCAATCCCCGGTACCGCAAAAAAAAAAAAAGAGTCTTGCTAACTTGCTGAGTCTAGTCTTAAACCTGGGACCCCTGTCTCAGCCTCCCAAGTACTGGGATTATAGACATGCACCACCATGCCTGGCTCAGGCTGGTATTTCTGACTGCAGAGACTGGAATCCAATGAGTAAAGAGAAGTCATGGGCTGGGTAGGTGGGTGGGTGCTTAAGGTTGGGTAGGGACAGTTCATCAGAGGAGTTTGAGAAGAGTCAGGCTGAGAGGGAAGAGGAATTCCAGGACACAAATGTGCGCATGAAGAAAGTGCTTGGGAAAGGTGGGAATTAACAAATGCCAAGGGATGCTTAAGGTCAGTTAGGGTGAGGACTGGGAATTCATATGGAGGTTATAAATGTTGAGCTTTGTTGTGTGGGCTGCAGGAAGGTGTGGGATAGTCAAACAAATACTCTTTTTTTTATGCGGTATTGGGGATTGAACCCAGGGGCATTCTACCTCTGAGCTATACCCTCAGCCCTATTTTTTATTCTGTTTTTGGAAACAGGGTCTCACTAAGTTGCAGAGTAGCTGAGTAGCCTTACTAAGTAGCTGAGGGTAGCTGCAAACTGGGATCCTCCAGTCTCAGCCTCCCAAGTACTGGGATTTCAAGTGTGCGCCCACACACCTGGCTTTTTTTTTTTTTTTTTTTTGTGTTAGGGATTTAGCCCTGGGATGTGACTTCAAGTTTCCCCCCAGCCTTGGCTAATACACATAATATTTACTGTTTTTAGTCTTATTTATTTATTTATTGTATTGGGGATTGATCTCAGGGGCATTCTACCTCTGAACTACACCCCCAGCCTGATTTTATTTTTATTTGAAAACAGGGTCTCACTGGGTTCATGAGAGTCTCACTACTTGATGAGGCTCTCCTCGAACCTATGATCCTCCTTTCTCAGCCTCCCAAGTACTGGGATTGCAGGCGTGTACCACCACACCCAGCTTTTAGTCATTTTTGTTGTGCTGAAAGATATACAAAGGCTGGGCATGATAGCACATGCTTGTAATCCCAGTACTTGGGAGGCTCAGACAGGAGGATCACAGGTTTGCAGCCAGTTTCAGGTACTTGGTGAGGCCCTGTTTCAAAATAAAGAATAAAAAATTGGTCTGGGGGTGTAGCTCGGAGGTAGAATGTTCCTGGGTTCAATCCCCAGTACTGCAAAAAAAAAAAAAAATATATATATATATATATATACATGTATATATGTACACTCAAGATTTTCCCTTTTTGTGTGTGTGTGTTCTGGGGATTGAACCCAGGGGCAATGTACCTCTGAACTATACTTCTAGCCCTTTCTTATTTTTTTACTTTTTTTAGTTTGAAATAGGGTCTTGCTAGGGTGCTGAGACTCTCCCTACGTTGCTGAGGCTTTCCTTGAACTTGTTACCCTCCTGTCTGAGCCTTCTAAGTATTGGGATTACAGGCATGCATGCCCATGCCCAGGCATTTTTATTTTTTATTTTGAACAGTGTCTCACTAAGTTGTCGAGACTGTAGCCAAATTGCTGAGGCTGGCCTCAAATCTGTGATCCTCCTGTTTAAGCCTCCCAAGTACCTGGTTTACAGGATATGCCTCCATGCCCAGACAGTATTATTCTTTGGAGCTTGTGTTTTGTGATAACATTTGAAATTGGGTAAGCATAGTTCTTTAGAACATAGTAGCAAAGTGAAAGTGGTTATAATCTTCAGTTTGCTGAAGGTTACCACAGGTCCAAGTTTTTGCTCAATCCCTCTTCTCTGATTAGAGCATGGGTCAAGGAAAAATGGAAGTAATCATTTTATTGAGGCTTATGGGGAAAGGTAGTCTTGATTTGGATGTTTGGAAGATTAGAGGAGCAACTGGAGGTGAGGTAGTATAAATTATCTTAATAGAAATTTTGTTTTCTGAAGGTTCCAGAACCCCTTTAGTGCCCTTCTCTATCAGCAGTGAATTTTTTTTCCTGTTTTGTAATATTGGGTTTGAACTTAGCGGTGCTCTACAATGGAACTATATCCCCAGCCCTCCCTTCCTTCCCTCCTTCCCTCCTTCCCTCCTTCCCTCCCCCCCTTTTTTTTTGTGGTACTGGGGATTGAACCCAGGGGTATTCTACCTCCGAGCTACACCCCCAGTCCGATTTTTTACTCTTTATTTTGAAACAGGGTCTCACTAAGTTGTGGAGGGCCTCACTAAGTAGCTGAGGCTGGCCACAAACCTGCGGTCCTCCTGTCTCAGCCTCCCAAGTACTGGGATTACAAGTGTGCGTCATCACGCCCAGCCCTTTTTATTTTTTATTTGGAAACAGGGTCTCAGTAAGTTGCAGAAAGCCTCGCTAAGTTTCTGAGGCAGTCCTTGAATTTGTGATCCTCCTGTCTCAGCCCTCCCAGGTACTGGAATTGCAAGTGTGCGCTACCATACCTGGCTAGGGAATATCTTGAGTAGTAAAGATTGTAAGGAGAAATATCTAGAAACTTGCTGCAATGATACTGTGTTCTGGCCCTTGATAATCTCGCCCCTACTCTTTACACCTGACAGAAATAAAACTGGTGGTGCGTGGCATGGTAGAGCTGCCTGTAATGCCAGCTACTTGGGAGACCGAGGCAGGAGGATCACAAGTCTGAGACCAGCCTGGGCAACATACTAAGATGCTGCCTGCAAATAAAACAAAAAGGGCTTGAGGTGTAGCTTAGTTGTAGAATACTTGTGTATCACACACAAGACTGAGTTCAGTCCCAAGTACCACAAATAAAAATCAATCTTGTAAAAGCTTATTAATTGGTTTTCTTGATTAAAGACCAGTTATCTCTGGGTATAAAAGAGATAAACTTGTACGTTATTAAATTCATCAGTTCTAAGTGTCATGTAATCATGTCGTAAAACAGAAATAAGCTACCCAGCCATATCTTGTATCTTAATTTTCTTATTAGAGTTTTAGAATTCCAAGAGATATATTGTTTATCTTGTTCACAGTCAAAGTATCAGCTCATGTTACATGCTTTCTACAATGGGTAGGTGTTCATGTATAAATTTTTGTTTCTTTCTCACAGCGCATGGATTTAGGAGAGTGTACCAAAATCCACGACTTGGCCCTCCGAGCAGATTATGAGATTGCAAGTAAAGAAAGAGACCTGTTTTTTGAATTAGATGTAAGTTTTTATTTGGTGTTGATTCGTCTATGCTACAAAGAACCAAATATTGAATTAATGAGAATAATACAACATAAGTTATAAAGCAAAATAATAAAATAGGCACTTGTCCTACCACTCTAGCTGAGCCCTAGAACATGGTCAGTATCATCTTATGTCTATCACCCTATTGCTATATGGAATTTTGTATATATTTTCTTTAAAAACTTTTTATTACATATTTTTACGATTCTTGCTTATTTTGAATTTTATAAATGGTTTTAAGCTGGATGCAGTGGTGTATCCCCATAACCCAGCTACTCAGAAGGCTGAGACAGGAAGATCTGAAGTTCAAAGCCAGCATTGGCAACAAAACAAGTCCATGTCTCAAAATAAAAAAAAGGGACTAGGGCAGGGTGTGGTGGCTCATGTATGTAATCCCAGTACTTGGGAGGCTGAGACAGGAGGATCAGAGGTTTGAGACCAGCCTTAGTAACTTAGTGAGGCCCATGGCAACTTAGCAAGACCCTGTTTCAAAGTAAAAAAATAAAATAGGGCTGGGGGTGTAGC
The DNA here is from genome assembly GCA_004027185.1 of Glis glis. NCBI lineage: Eukaryota > Metazoa > Chordata > Mammalia > Rodentia > Gliridae > Glis > Glis glis. The sequence continues at coordinate 15,198 of PVJS01022403.1, forward strand.
TCAGGTAGAAAGCCCTTGGGTTCGATCCCTAGTACCCAGAGGCATTCTACCTCTAAGCTACACCCTCAGCCCCTTTTTAAAATTTTTTGTTTTGAAACAGGGTCTTGCTAGGTTGCTGAGGCTGCAATCCTCCTGCCTTAGCCTCCCAAGTACTTCGATTACAAGTGTGGGCCACCACACCTGGTGCTATTTGGTATATTGCAATTTGCCATTGTAGAGTACATGGTTTATTCAGTGAACAATCTGGAAAACTGTGGATTAGACAGTTGGAAAAATACCAAGTTGAATCCTCCAGAAATGAATTTTGTCATCTTAAGATGCAATAAAATCTAGAAAGTTTAAGAGGTAGATGGACATGTTTGTCTATGTAAGAACTCTAAATACTTGCACATCAAAACTTTTCATATACCAGTTGGTGGGAGAAATGATGAAATGTCAGTTCAAGGTATTAACTTAGCTGGACTTGGTGGTGTGCGCCTGTAATCTCAGTACTTGGGAGGCAGAGACAGGAGGATCGAAGGTTCTCGGCTAGCCTTAGCAACTTAGGCCCTCTGCAACTTAGTGAGACCTTGTTTTTCACCATAAAAAAATAGGGCTAGGGGTGTAGCTCAGAAGCAGAATACCCTGGGTTCAATCCCTAGTACCACCAAAAAAAAAATGAAAATCAGTATCCGTATGTATGAGGATAGTCTAGTTTCCTTCATATATAAAATTCTTTGGATAAGAACAGTACCAATTAAAAAAAAAACAAGCAAAGTATGGAAAAGGACATTTCCTAGTGGTTGTTAGTCCTTTGGCAAGTGTTTATGCTGCCTCAGAACTAAAGAGGTGGTCAGTTAGGTGGTCCTGACCTCCCCCTGGCATCCCAGCAGTGGAATTGTGTGTTCTGAGAGCATATCTACTAGGACATGTTTGCATAGAGGTGGTGCACACTTGTAATCCCAGTACTTGGGAGGCTGAGACAGGAGGATTTCAGGTTAGAGACCAGTCTCAGCAACCTAGCAAGACTCTGTTTCAAAATAAAAAAGGGGCCGGGATGTAGCTCAGAGGTACAACACCCCTAGGTTCAAACCCCAGTACCAAACAAAACAAAATCTATTTGTTCCCAAATATTTTCATACTATTGTAACTCCAGGAGGCAGAACCCCTCTTGCTTCCTCAATAAGGGAGTGGTGCAGTCCAGCTCTCCTTTACCCTGGGATGATACACAGCTATGAAAGGGGAGCTTTAAGATAGGATAAGTGGAAAGCAAAGTGTGATGGGATGCTTTCTTAGCATTTTTTTTTTGTTTGTTTTTTGGGAGGGGGTGTTGATGTTGTACTGGGGGTGGAAGCCACGCTACACAATCACTCTCCCATTGCACTACATCTCTAACCTTTTTTTTTTGTAAAGATAGTATCTTGTTAAATTGCCCATACTGGCTTTGAACTTACAATATAGTCTTCCTGCCTCTGTCTCCCAAGTAGCTGGTATTACAAGCATGTACAGTGTCTTGTTTTTATAGGGGAGGGGGTTGTGTTTTTGTTGACATATATGTTGACAAATATGAAGATAGTTTTAGTGGAACCCAAGAGATTGTGAACACTTTTCTTGGCAGAGTGGGTTGGAGGACTTTACAAGTAACCATCACTCTCCCCAACACCGTAAAAATCATTTCCAACCTTGCAGGTGGCTTATATTAAAATGTTTGCTAATCAGTCATGTAAACTCGAGGAAGGTCCTTCTCACTGGAAAATTAAGAGTAAACTGGAGCCAGGCACAGTGGCACATGCCTGTAATCTCAGTACTTGGGAGGCTGAGACAGGAGGATAGCAGGTTCAAAGCCAGACTTAGCAACTTAGTGAGAGACACAGCAACTTAGACCCTGTTTCAAAAAAAGGGCCGGGCGTGGTAGCACACAGCTCTAATCCCAATATTTGAGAGGCTGAGACAGGAGGATTGCAGGTTTGCGGCCAGCCCCAGAAACTTAGGCTCTCTGCAACTTAGTGAGACCCCGTTTCAAAATAAAAATTAAAATAGGGCTAGGGGTGTACTCCAATGGTAGAAAGCCCCTGGGTTCAATCCCCAGCACCACAGAAAATAAATAAGTAAATACAGCGTTTGGGGTGTGATTCGGGGATAGAATGCCCCTGGGTTCAATCCCCAGTGCCCCCCCTCCCAATAAAAGAGAACATAAGTTGCAGCAGCAGTGTGTAGGAGGGCAGACTGTCGGAATGCTTTCACTGTATTAGATGCAGATACTCTTTGTTCCAGAATTCCATTGCTGAGAAGGTATTTTAAGGATAGGGCAAATGATACACAGTAGAGGCTTATTGTAAGTGTGTGTGTGTGTGTGTGTGTGTGTGTGTGTGTGTGTCCACGATTGAACCCAGGGGCATTCTACTTATACCTCCAGCCCGTTTGAAACGGTCTCATTAGGTTGCTGAGATTCTCCCAATTTGCTGAAGGCTGTCCTTGAACCTGCAATCTTCCTGTCTCAGCCTCCCAAGTACTGGGATTACAGGTGTACACCACCATGCCTGGCTTGTAAATTTCTTTTATGGGAAGGGTCTCACTAAGTTGTGGCAGGCTTCACTAAGTTCCTGAGGTTGGCCTCGAACCTGCATCCTCCTAGCTCCCAGATACTGGGATTACAGGCATGTGCCACCACGCCCTGCTCCTTTTCTCTCTCCTTTGAAATAGATCATTCTGTCTGAACTTGTCATCATTGCTAAATGGATTTGCTTTCAAATTTAACATGAGCCATCGTGCACGCCTGTAATCCCAGTACTTGGGAGGCTTGAGACAGAAGGATCCCAGGTTCAAAACCAGCCTCAGCAACTCAGTGAGCTTGCATCAATTTAGCAAGACCCTGTTTCCATATAAAAAAGAAAATAGGTCTGGGGGTGTAGCTCAGAGGTAGAATGCCCTTGGCTTCAATCTCCAGCACCAAACACACAAAAAAATTTACCATTATGCCAGCATTAGCCAGCTTACTCATGGTGTAATTTAATAGGTTTTTTTTTGTGTGTGCATGGTTCTGGGGATTGAACCCAGGGGCATTCTACCTCTGAGCTACACCCCCAGCCCAATTTTATCTTTATTTGGAAACAGGGTCTTGCTAGGTTGATGAGATTCTTACTACTCGCTGAGGCTGCCCTCGAACCTGCGATCCTCCTGTCTCAGCCTCCCAAGTACTGGGATTACAAGCATGCACCACCATGCCCATCTAATAGGTGCTTTTTATGATTAGTCAGACTATGGTTTGAAATTGATTCCTGCTTATCTGAAGTTATATTGGTCTTTGCCTGGTTATATAATAAATTAACTTTAGTATATATAACAGTTCATTTATTTCTTAGTGGTTTATACCCGTGATTTTCAGAATAAGCAATTAGATTTCTACAGTTTCTTTTTCTTCTTTGGGTAACTAGTAACCAGTTTTTCTACTACTTTAGACAATAGGCAATAATTAAATTTATTCACATTTGTCAGTAATTATTGTTTCATTTTTAAGGTAGAAGAGAATAATCTTAGTACATGAGGGGCTCATAAAGACCAGTGAGGGCCCTGAGTGTGTCTCCCATACCTCTGTAGAAGATGGCCTGTGATGATGGTCTCCGTTCAGCCTTTTCTATCCCCAGAGGACCCAGTTATAGCCAAGTGTTTTCCTCAAACTTTCTTGACAGTGTTATTGAAGATTGTGTGTCCTTTTTAAGAATTTTGGAATGCCAGGCGTGGTGGCACATGCTTGTAATCCCAGTACTTGGGAGCCTGAGACAGGAGGATCTCAGGTTCACGGCCAGCCTCAACTACTTACTGAGGCCCTGTTTTAAAATAAACAATAAGCCGGATGTGGTGGCGCACGCTTGTAATCCCAGTACTTGGGAGGCGGAGACCGGAGGATCCGGGTTCGCGGCCAGCCTCAGCTACTTAGTGAGGCCCTCTGCAACTTCGTGAGACCCTGTTTCAAAATAAAGTATAAAAAATAGGGCCGGGTTGAATGCCCCTGGGTTCCATCTCCGCTACTGCAAAAAAAAAAAAAAATAGGGCTGGGGGTGTAGCTTGGAGGTAGAATGCCCCTGTTTCAATCCCTGGTACCACGAAAAAATAAAAAGAATTTTGGAAATACACATGTAAATCAGATAAGACCATGCTTCCAAGCAATCATTTGGTTTCAAAAACCCTCGATTTAGCATGATTGTGAACGTGTTATAGTGTAGATCTTCCCATTAATTAGACCTACAGGCTTTAGGAAACTAACCCAGGAGTATATTCTTAATACACAGCCAAGACTGTATGATGTGCATCGTTGATCCTGACTCTGCTTTCCCTGAGCTAGGCGATGGATCACTTGGAGTCCTTCATTGCAGAGTGTGATCGGAGGACTGAGCTTGCCAAGAAACGGCTGGCGGAGACACAGGAGGAGATCAGTGCAGAAGTCTCTGCAAAGGTATGAGTGGTGGCCTTGGCATAAACCACATTCTGAATACTGGGTTGCTGGCAACTGCTGACTTACCATTGCACTGATGGGCAACTCTGGGGTGGATAGTGCTCTCTGCCTCTGCTGTTTCAGTGAGGACAGAAGGCTGTGGCTAAGCATTCGTGTGCCAGTGGATCTCAAACCCCAGGAGCTAGTTGGACATGGTAGCGCATGCCTATAATCCCAGTCCCTGGGGGCTGAGGCAGGAGGATTGTAGGTTTGAGGCCAACCTCAGCAACTTAGTGAGACTGTCTCAAAAATAAAAGGGGCTAGGGGTGTAGCTCTGAGGTAGAAAGCCCCTGGGTTAAATCCCCAGCTCCACACACACACACACACACACACACACACACACACACACCATAAAAAACAAGTTCCTGCCCTTTTCCCCCATAAATTTCCCCCATACATAGTTTCTTTGTTTTTGTTTTTGCCATGTCAGGGATTGAGCCCAGGGCCTCACACATGTTAGGCAGGTGCTCTACCATTGAGCTATACTCCCATCCCTTTCACTTTTTATTTTGAGACAATCTTGGTAAATTGCCCAGGCTAATCCTTTTTTAGTACTGGGGATTGAACCCAGGGACATTCTACCTCCAAGCTACAACCCCAGCCCTTTTTATTTTTTGTGTTAAAACAGGGTCTCATTAGGTTGCTGAGAATCTTGTTTTGGTGGTGAGACTGTGCTCAGACCTGTGATCCTCTTGTGTCAGCCTCCCAAGTACTAGGATTATAGGTGTGTGCCACCATGCCATGCTCCCAGCCTGGTCTTGAAGCTCGGATTATTGGCATGTGCAACTGCGCCCAGCTTAATTTTTTTTAATATCTCCCAAAAATTAGGAAGTAGATAAAATTGGTAGGGAAATGGTCAGCCTGGGGTCCATCCACATCCTCATGGTGGAAAGGAGGAGGTAGATGTACTACTGTAGGTGACTTGTCAGCTCAGTTACCTCTCTCCTATTCCCCCTTTAGTGGATCCAAGTCTTTCCTTGGTTTTTCCTCAGTGCTGGAAAAGCCTTTATTGGAATACACACAGTTGCTAATTAGAGCAAAGGTACTGTTTTGTTACTGAAGGTAAATCATATTAATTAGGTATTTTATTGGCAGCATAAGTTGGTACGCTTAAACGTACACATTTTATTTTTTTCAATACTGGGGATAGAACCCAGGGGCAGTCTACCTCTGAACTACGTCCCCATCCGTATTTTTTATTATTCATTTTGAAACAGGATCTCACTAAGTTGCGGAGGCCTCACTATGCAGCTGAGTCTGGCCACGAACCTGTGATCTTCTGGCTCAGCCTCCCAAGTACTGGGATTACAAGCGTGCATCATCACGCCTGGCAAACACACACATTTTATTACCCATATTCAGATTGAACTGTGATAGAAAACATTAAGAGTCCAGAAAACAGTCAATATATTGAGGACCCTTGGAACCACTTTGGAAGTGACATTTCAGGGATGCCACTGCTTGCCTTTTTTTTTTTTTGGTGGTACTAGAGATTGAACACGGGGGCATCCTACCTCTGAGCTACGCCCCTATCACCCTTATTTTATTTGTTGTTTTGAAACAGGGTCTTGCTAGATTGCTGGGAGTCTCCCTGAGTTGCAGAGGCTGGTCTCGAACCTGTGATCCTCCTTGTCTCAGTCTAAGTACTGGGATTTTTTTTTTAATGGTACAGAGGATTGCACCTAGGAGTGCTCTATCACTGAGCTACATCTCCAGCCCTGTGTGTGTTTTTGGTACTAGAGATTGAACCCAGGGGCATTCTACCTCAGCTATTCCCCTCAGCCTTATTTTATTTTTTTTATTATTTTTTTGGTACTGGGGATTGAACCCAGGGGTATTCTACTTCCAGGCGACACCCCCAGCCCTATTTTTTTTATTCTTTATTTTATTTTATTTTTGCCGTACTGGGGATTGAACCCAGGGGCATTCTACCTCTAAGCTACACCCCAGCCCTATTTTTTATTCTTTATTTTGAAACAGGGTCTCGCTAAGTTGCGGAGGGCCTTACTAAGCTGAGGCTGGCCGCGAACCTGCAATCCTCCTGTCTCAGCCACCCAAGCACTGGGATTACAAGCGTGCGACACCACGCCTGGCTTATTCTTTATTTTGAAACAGGGTGTCACTAGGTTGCAGAGAGCCTAAGTTGATGAGGATGACTGCAAACCTGGATTCTCTGGTCTCACCCTCCCAAGTACTGGGATTACAAGTGTGCGCCACCACGCCTGGCTTATTTTTTTACTTACTTATTTTTTTGTGGTACTGGGGATTGAGCCCAGGGGCATTCTGCCTCCGAGCTATACCCCTCAGCCCTATATTTTATTTTTTATTTTGAAAGAGGGTCTCAGTAAGTTATGGAGGGCCTTGGGAAGTTGCTGAGGCTGGCTGTGAACCTGCAATACTCCTGTTTCAGCCTCTGAACTACTGGGATTATTTCTAGGAGTCTACTTAACTGATTCTCTTTTCAGGCAGAAAAAGTACATGAGTTGAATGAAGAAATAGGAAAACTCCTTGCTAAAGCTGAGCAGCTTGGAGCTGAAGGAAATGTGGATGAATCCCAGAAGATTCTTACGGAAGTGGAAAAAGTTCGTGCAAAGAAAAAAGAAGCTGAGGTTAGTGAAAGAAGTGTCTTAGGAAAAGAGAAATATTGGTAATTTGATAGAGTTGACTATTTGGAATAATGTTAAGCCATGCCTGCATTTTTTTTTCCTATAAGCTTTGTTATTTAGAGCAGTTTTGAGTTCCCAGAAAAATTGAGAGGAAGATACAAAGATTTCCCATCTATCCTGTGTACAGCCTCCCCTATTATCAACATCTCCCCACCATAGTGTTACATTTATTAACCTTCAGTGGACCTTCACTGACACATTATCACCCTAAATTTGACAGTTTCAGTGACTGGACTTCATTTTGGGAAAATAGACAATGACCAGGATTCACCATTGTAATATCATAGAGTAGTTTCACTACCCTGACACTCCTCTCTGTTCCACCTATTCATTCTGATGAAGACACGTGCACAAAAGAAATGGGGTCTGAGTATGAGAGAGACTTTGGGTTGGGGCAGTCTCTAGTAGGGTAAGGTGATCCGGGAAAGCCCCTTAGCTGAGACCCCTTAGCCACAGTTTGAGAAGCTTATTAGAATGGCAGGGGACAGGGAGGTGGGAGAGATGAGGGGATGGCTTGTATTTTCTCTGGTGCAGGCCTGGTTTTAGTAACCATTGTGCCCCTGGCTTTACATGGTGCCCTACATATAGTATATGCTCAGTTATAATTAATTGACTAGCCAGGTATGGTGGTGCATGCCTGTAATCCCAGTACTTGGGAGGCCGAGACAGGAGGATCACAGGTTTGAGGACAGCCTCAGCAATTTAGTGAAGCTTTTAGTAACTTAGTGAGAGCTTGTTTCCAAATAAAAAGGGCTGGGGGTGTAGCTCAGAAGTAGAATGCCTCTGGGTTCAATCTCTAGTACCACCACCACCAAAAACAAATTAACTGACAAAATGATGCCAAGGGCTCATGGGTATTAGAGTAATGCCCATGAAGACCAGCCACAAGTAAGGAAAAAAGGCACTAGGGGAACCCAGGATGGGACCATAGGAATTGCTTTCCATGGTTCCCATGCAATGGCTGGAATTGAGATTGGCCCAAAGGTTGCGCAGGCAGAGCAGAGCAGAGTGGTGCTGGGAGTACTCACACCCCTGGCGGAACAGCACCCCCCACCCCACCCCTGTACATCAGTGACATCCTTAGGTAATATGTTCTTCTAACCTTATTCTTTAACGTAAAGGAGAAAGAGATGCACAACACATAGATGATGCTTTTGTATAAAAATGCTTAGATGTGATCACCAAGAGACATTGGGGCCCATGTTCACACCACACACTGCATAGCAGCACCATCAATGTGACAGTTACAGGTGATATTGTGACTCACATACTTTGTGTGGCATTGACCTGGTGGCATGATTCCCAGACCATGACCAGCATTTGGTATGGTTCTAAACAACCATCCCTTGGGTTATAGGGTAGTTCCATTTCTGGGAAATTGGGTCAGTATTTAAGCCTTGCCAACAGTTCTTTGTATTGGGATGTACAACAAAGTCATTCTCACCGGGCTTCTGGTGCCTCTACCAGAGAGTCAGGAGAGAAGCCCTACACCCTGCATCCTCTTAGTGCACCCTGACCCCTTATCCTTCCTGCTGAAAGAGTGGCGGGGACATCAGAAGTTCACTGGCTCAGAGATACGTACATTGGCTAAAGTAACTGTTGATTTGGTGTTTTCTTTTCTTTTTTTTTTTTGCGGTACCGGGGATTGAACCCAGGGGCATTCTACCTCCGGGCTACACCCCCAGCCCTATTTTTTATTCTTTATTTTGAAACAGGATCTCACTAAGTTGTGGAGGGCCTCACTAAGTAGCTGAGGCTGGCCGCAAACCCAGTTCCTCCTGTCTGAGCCTCCCAAGTACTGGGATTACAAGCGTGCGCTACCACACCCGGCTTTTTTTTTTTTGGTGGTGGTACCAGGGGCCTTCTACCTCCAGGCCATACCCCCAGCCCCATTTTATTTAGCAACAGGGTCTTGCTAAGTTGCTGAGACTGACTATGAACTTGCGATCTTCCTGTCTCAGCCTTCCAAGTACTGGGATTATAGGCATGTACCACCATGCCTGGCATTAGATTCGATATTTTCATTCACATGTGTGTCTGTGGTTGAGAGAAGAGCAGGATGTGGGATCTGTACCTGCTCATGCCCATGACTCCTAGTATCCTTGCCCCCTGTGCTATTCCTCCTCCTTGTCACAGAGTGCTGCCCCTAAGAGGCAGTAAGTAGTACTGCAGAACCACGGGTGAGGTCGGCATGGCATGCAGTGAGGCTCTTAGGTGGGATAGTGGGGCCCAGCAGCATTGCTTTCTGCAGCACTGTGGCACCTCTGGAATTCTTCCTGCTCTTGGTAGTAGGCAAGGTAATCAGTGGTCTCACGGCTTTGTTCCTGCTTTTTGAGTAACTTCCAGTAGTTTAGAAACCAAGGGTTTTATGAGGCTTTGACATTTAAAAGAACGGGTAATTGTTTACACAGTGGCTTTTGGTTACTCAACGAGTTTGTAAGGATTATTTGACTTTTTTTGTTTTCGAGTTCTAGAGCTCAAACCCTAGGGCCTTGCTTGTGCTAGGCAAGCACTAACCACTGAGCTATGTCCCCAGCCCTACTTTAATTATATCTTTTTTTTTTGCGATACTGGGAATTCAACCCAGGAACACCCCACCTCTGAGCTACACCTCCAGCCCTATTTTTTATTCCTTTTTTAATTTTTTTGTTGTATTGGAGTTTTAACCCAGGGGCATTCTACCTCCGAGCTACACCCCCAGCCCTATTTTTTATTCTTTATTTTGAAACAGGGTCTCACTAAGTTGCAGAGAGCCTAAGTAGCTGAGGCTGGCCGCAAACTGGGCTCCTCCGGTCTCAGTCTCCCAAGTACTGGAATTACAAGTGAGCGCCACCACGCCCGGCTTTATTCTTAATTTTGAAACAGAGTCTCACTGAGTTGCCAAGGGCGTTAGTAGCTGAGGCTGGCTACAAACTTGCACTCCTCCTGTCTCAGTCTCCCAAGTACTGGGATTACAAGCATATGCCACCACGCCTGGCTAATTATATCTTTTATTTCAGCATAATTACAGATTCACATTCAATTGTAAGAATTAGCCGGGCGTGGTGGCCCACGCTTATAATCCCAGTACTTGGGAGGCTGAGATCGGAGGATCCGGGTTTGCAGCCAGCTTCCGCTACTTAGGCCCTCCGCAACTTCGTGAGACCCGGTTTCAAAATAAAGGATAAAAAATAGGGCCGGGGGTGTAGCTCAGAGGTAGAACATCCCTGTATTCCATCCCTGGTATCGCCAAAAAAAAAAAATCAATTGTAAGAATTAATACACCAAAGCTTGGTGTGGTGGCTCACACCTATAATCCCAGTACTTATGAGGCTTAGACAGAAGGATTGCAGGTTCCAGGTCGGTGTGGGATAATTTAGTAAGACCCTGTTTCAAAGTAAAAAAATAAAATAGCCAGGTGTGGTGGCGCACACTTGTAATCCCAGTATTTGGGAGGCTGAGACAGGAGGATGACAGGTACGTGGCCAGCCTCAGCTACTTAGGCTTTCCGCAATTTAGTGAGACCCTGTTTCAAAAAAAAAAAAAAAATAGGGCTGGGGTATAGCTTGGAGGTAGAATGCCCCTGGGTTCAATCCCCAGTACCGGAAAAAAAAAATAACGATAAGGACTGGGGATGTAGCTCAGAGGTAGAATGCCCTTGGGTTCAATCTCCAGTACTCCATCCCCGCCAAAAAAGAAATAATCTAGCATAGGAAGACCCCATTATTTTATAGCCAAACCCAGTTCTCTATCCCCTGGTGATTATTCATCCTCTCTTCATTTCTATATATTGTTTTTTTTTTAATGTCATAAATGGAATCACACAGTATGTAACCTTTGGGGATTTTTTTTGAGGGGTGTGTGTGTGTGGTACTGGAATTCAACCCAGAGACATCCTACCCCCAGCCCCCCCCCTTTTTTTTTTGAAACAGAATCTCACTAAGTTGCTGAGGGGCTGGTTGCCAATCAGTACTAGGATTATAGGGTTGTGCCACCATGCCCAGCTAGACGGCATTTACATTTTCAAAACTACAGAGCTGTGTACAGTGATGCACACCTGTACTTTCCTATTCAGGAGGATCATTTCAGACCATCCTGGGCAACCTAGTAAGATCCTGTCCCAAAAAAAGTGGGGGGATTCAAAATTACAGAAGGGTAGCCAGGCGTGGTGGCACACGCTTGTAATCCCAGTACTTTGGAGGCTGAAACTGGAGGATCCAGGTTCGCAGCCACCTCCAGCTCAACTACTTAGGCCATCCGCAACTTAGTGAGACCCTGTTTCAAAGTAGGCTTTTTTTTTTTTTTTTGCCGTACTGGGGATGGAACCCAGGGGCATTCTATCTCTGAGCTACATCCCCAGCCCTATTTTTTAGTCTTTATTTTGAAACAGAGTCTCACCAAGTTGCGGAGGGCCTCACTAAATAGCTGAGGCTGGCCGTGAACCTGGATCCTCCTGTGTCAGTCTCCCAAGTACTGGGATTAAAAGCGTGCGCCACCATACCCGGCTGTTTCAAAGTAAAGAATTAAAAAAAAAATTACAGAAGGGTACTGACAGAATAAGATCACATGTATATCATTTTTGTGTGAATTTCTTTTTCTTTTTTGTGGAACTGGGGAAAGAACACAGGGGTATTATACCTGTGAGCTACACGCCCAACCCTATTTTAGTTTTTTATTTTGAAATGGCCTCGCTAAGTTGTTGAGGTTGTCCTCAAACCTGTGATCCTCTTTTCTCAGCCTCCCAAGTACTGGGATTACAGGCATGCACCACCACACCCAGCTCCCAGCCCTTTTTATTTTCTCTTTTGATACATGGTCTCACTAAGTTGCCCCGGCTGACCTCAAACCTGTGATCCTCCTGTCTCAGCCTCCCAAAAACCGGGATTATAGGCATGTGCCACCACACCCAGCTTGTCTTGAGTATTTTAAATGTTATAAGTTCATTCCTTAAACAAGCAAAAGTGGTTAACAAATATCTGAAATTTTGTGAACAGTCTAGTTTTTCATTTTTATTTAAAAGTGACTTCTAGCATTCCATCAAATATTTACATTTTGGAGGTTGGTAAGTGGTGGCAGTTCTTTTTTTTTTTTTTTTTTTTTTTTTGGCAGTACCGGGGATTGAACCCAGGGGCATTCTACCTCTGAGCTACACCCCTGGCCCTATTTTTTAATCCTTTATTTTGAAATCAGGTCTCATGAAGTTGCATGGGGCCTCACTAAGTAGCTGAGGCTGGCCAGGAACCTGGATCCTCTGGTCTCAGTCTCCCAAGTACTGGGATTACAAGCGTGCGCCACGTGGTGGCAGTTCTGTATACCTCATATTCACCTCTCTCTCTCTCTGTCTCCCTTTCTAGGAAGAATACAGAAATTCCATGCCTGCATCCAGTTTTCAGCAGCAAAAGCTGCGTGTCTGTGAGGTCTGTTTGGCCTATCTAGGTCTTCATGATAATGACCGCCGTCTGGCAGACCACTTCGGGGGCAAGTTACACCTGGGCTTCATTCAGATACGAGAGAAGCTTGATCAGTTGAGGGTATGTTTGTTTCTAGAGAGAGCCGAAGATTCTTGTGGTCATGGTCACATTTCTTTTTTCTTTTTTTTTTTTTTTTTGTGGTACTGGAAATTGAACCCAGAGGCATTCTACCTCCAAGCTACACCCCCAGACTGATTTTATTTCTTATTTGGAAACAGGGTCTGACTAGGTTGCTGACAGCCTCACTAAATTGCTAAGGCTGTGCTCGAACGTGCGATCCTCCAGTCTCAGCCTCCCAAGTACTGGGATTACAAGCGTACACCACCACACCCAGCTCACTTTTTTTTTTGCGGTACTGGGGATTGAACCCAGGGGCATTCTACCTCCGAGCTGCTACACCCTCAGCCGTATTATTTATTTACTATTTTTAAATTTTTATTTATTTATTTTTGCGGTACTGGGGATTAAACCCTGGGGCATTCTACCTCTGACCTACATCCCCAGCCCTGTTTTTTGTTCTTTATTTTGAAACAGAGTCTCACTAAGTTGCAGAGGGCCTCACTAAGTAGCTGAGGCTGGCTGTGAACCCGGATCCTCTGGTCTCAGCCTCCCAAGTACTGGGATTACAAGTGTGCGCCATCACGCCCAGCACTCACTTTTTTTAAATTTAAAAAAAATTGTGTGTTCTGATTCAGTCTAAGAACTTGAGTTTTAAGTGAAATTTCACATAAAAGATGTGAGGTAGCCAGGCATGTTGGCAAACACCTATAGTCCCAATACTTGGCAGGCAGAGACGGGAGGATTATAGGTTCAAGGCCAGTCTCAGCAATTTAGTGAGGCCTCTAGCAACTTAGTGAGACTGTTTCAAAATAAAACATAAAGTAGGTCTGAGGGTGTAGCTCAGAGGTTAAATGCACACAGCTCTTTTTGTACCTCTGAAATAACTTCTGTGTGGTTAGGCCAGGCGGAAAATAACACATCCTGGTCCCTTGCCTTTGAGCCTCCTCAGGATAAGGATAAGAAGGTAGTGGTTTTTCTGTTTGCAGTACACCACCCTGGCCCACATGCCCCTCTTCCTGAATCAAGGTTCCTCATTTTCCTAAATTAGGGTCTGAACATATAAAATCTTAAGTACAGGCTGGGCATGATAGCACACACGTGTAATCTCAATTCTGAGAAGGCTGAGACAGGTGGATCATAGGTTCGGGTCCATGGTGTGGTAACTTAGCAAGACTGGTCTCAAAATAAAAAACAAATAGGGTAGCCTGGCATGGTGGTGTATGCTTGTAATCCCAGTACTTGGGAGGCTGAGACAGGAGGTCACAGGTTCACAGCCAGCCTCAGCAACTTAGCAAGGCCCTCTGCAACTTAGGGAGACTCTGTTTCAAAATAAAATAGGGCTGGGGGTATAGCTCAGAGGTAGACTGCCCCTGGGTTCAATCCCAGGTACCACAAAAATAAGTGGAGGGACAGGCATGTTATGGTATCTGACTGTAGAATGTAGAGCGCTATGATAAGTAATACCTCATTCAGCACTGGGGCCTTCTTTGTCTCCCGGAAGGAGTTGAGGTCCTTTGGGCAGCAGATGATGTGAATTTGGGATTAGGAATAGGAGCTCGAGTGGCACTGAGATTGTTCTCAAAACATTTTGCTTCTGTCTTCATAGAATTACTGAAAACCGTGTACTTGGTCACATTTTTTTTTCGTTGAAAGCTTTCCTTTTAAGTTTATAGATATAAAAGATGTATGTTGCCGGGCGTGGTGGCCTATGCTTGTAATCCCAGTACTTGGGAGGCTGAGACAGGAGGATCGCAGGTTCACAACCAGCCTGAGCTACTTAGTGAGGCCCTCCACAAATTAGCAAGACCCTGTTTCAAAATAAAGAATAAAAAATAGGGCAAGGGGTGTAGCTCAGAGGTAGAATACCCCTGGGTTCAATCCCCAGTACTGCAAAAAAAAGGATATATGTTATGTGTATTCAGTAGAATATAAATATTTGGTCTCCAGTATTGTCCCATAAAAAAATTGCTCCATAGTAGTTGGGAATTTTATATTCTTTTTTTGTGTGTGTGGTATTAGAGATTGAGCCCAGGGGCATTCTACCTCCAAGCTATACCACCAGCCCAATTTTATTTTTTTTTTATTTTATTTATTTATTTATTTATTTATTTATTTATTTATTTATTATTGCGGTACCGGAGATTGAACCCAGGGGCATTCTACCTCTGAGCTACACCCCCAGCCCTATTTTATTCTTTATTTAGAAACAGGATCTCACTAAGTTGCGGAGCGCCTTACTAAGTCCTCAGGTCTCAGCTTCCCAAGTACTGGGATTACAAGCGTGGGCCACCACGCCCGGCGTTATTTTTATTTTGAAACAGGGTCTTGCTAAGAGTCTCACTACTTACTGAGGCTGTCCTTGAACCTGTGATCCTCCTGTCTCAGCCTTCTAAGTACTGGGATTACAAGTGTGCGCCACCATGCCTGTCTTCCATTTCTCCTTTATTTATTTATTTATTTATTTATTTATTTATTTATTTATTTTTTGGTGGTACCAGGGATTGTCTCTGGGCTACACCTCAGCCCGATTTTTTTTTCCCCATACCGGGGATTGAACGCAGGGATGTTCTACCTCCGCGCTACGCCCCTAGCCCTATTTTTTATACTTTATTTTGAAACCGGGTCTCACAGAGTTGCGGAGGGCCTCACTAAGTAGAGAGAGAGGAAGAGAGAGAGCGAGAGAGCTGAGGCTGTCCGCGAACCTGGATCCTCCGGTCTCCGCCTCCCAAAGTACTGGGATTACAACCGTGCGCCACCACGCCCGGCTTCCAGCCTGATTTTTTTTAGTTTTCTTTTTTTTTTTTTTTTTTTTT
>PVJS01022404.1:0-30557 GCA_004027185.1 Glis glis
TTTTTTTTTTTTTTTTTTTGCAGTACCGGGGATTGAACGCAGAGGCATTCTACCTCCGCGCTACACCCCCGGCCCTATTTTTTATACTTTATTTTGAAACCGTGTCTCACGAAGTTGCGGAGGGCCTCACTAAGGAGAGACAGAGACAGAGACAGAGAGACAGGGAGAGAGAGAGAACGAGAGAGCTGAGGCTGGCCGCGAACCTGGATCCTCTGGTCTCTGCCTCCCAAAGTACTGGGATTACAAGCATGCGCCACCACGCCGGCTTGTATAACTTCTTAAAGGGAATTTTAAAAGCCCGAAGTGCAAAATATCCTTAAATACAATAAGGGTATAAAAGGATGATGATTAAAAATAGGAAATACTTTTTGATAATTGTTAGTATTTTGAAAAAAAAAGTCACCCAGCTTTGAAGGAGACCCAGGGAGGTGCTTCCCTTCTGACTCAAGTTGAGAGAAAGAGAGATGTGAACAGATCATGAGGAGAATTTAATTCCTTTTTCATCAAATATAAATTACATCTAATATGCAAGCTAGCTATTACTGTGTAACAAGTATCCTCACATTTTATGGCTTAAAACAACTATTACTCAGCTCAAAGTTTCCGTGGATCTAGAACCAAGCTATCTAGATACTTGTTAGTAGCTGATTTACATCCCTCCAAAATTCATATGTTAACCGGGCGTGGTGGCACACGCTTGTAATCCCAGTACTTTGGGAGGCGGAGACCGGAGGATCTGGGTTCGCGGCCAGCCTCAGCCCTCTCTCTCTCTCTCTCTCTCTCTCTCTCTCCCTGTCTCTCTCTCTTTCTACTTAGTGAGGCCCTCTGCAACTTTGTGAGACCCGGTTTCAAAATAAAGTATAAAAAATAGGGCCGGGGGTGTAGCGCGCGGAGGTAGAACGTCCCTGGGTTCAATCCCCGGTACCACCAAAAAAAAAAAAAATTCATATGCTGAAGCCTAAACTCCAGGACTTCAGATTTATCTGTGTTTTGGAATTGAGCCTTTAAAGAAGGGAATGAGCTAAATTCAGACCATTGGGATAGACCTCAATCCAATATGACTATCGTCCCTATAAGAGGAAGAAGAGCCACTAGAGGCTCGTGTACACAGAGGGATGTCCGTGTGAAGAGGCAGCAAGGTGGCCATCTGAAATCCATGGAGAAGTCTCAGAAGATGCCACCCATGCAGACTCCTTGAACATGGACTTCCAACCTCCAGAACCATGAGAAAATAAATTTATGTTGTTTAAGGCACCCAGTCTGTGGTATTTTGTTATGGCAGCACTTGCTTAACTAATACAGTATTTCTCTTGAGGTCACTGAGCTGCCAGCTGGGGATGTGGTCTCATCTGAAGTCTTAACTGGGTTAGGGGGAGTATTCTCCTTCAAAGTCTTTCACAGGGTTATTAGAAAATCTCATACTCAGTTAAGTACTTGGGAGGATGAGAAAGGAGGATCACAGGTTCAAGGCCAAACTCAGCAATTTAGTGAGACCCTGCTTCAAAAAAATAATGTATATAAATATATATATATAATATATACTATGAATATTATATAATATATATATATATATATATATATATATATATATATTTATATATATTAAAAGGGCTAGGGTATAGATCAGAGGTAGAGCATTCCTGTGTTTAATCCCCGGTACCACCAAAAAAAAAAATAAAAAGGAAGGAAAAAAGGAAGGACAGGAGGAAGGAAGGAAGGAAGAAAATTTCATACTCTTGCCAGTTATACCCTCTAACAAGGCAGTTAGCTCCCCCCAGGAGAGAAACCAAAGTACACAGGCAGAAGCCATAGTGTTTTCATAACTAAAACTTGAATTCCATTCCCCTTGCAAGGGGCCCAGATGCAAAGACATGACCACAAAGAGGCAGGATTATAGAGAACATGTTTGTGACTGCCTACCAAAATAAAGAGACACTATTATCTTCTGTATCGCTGAGAAAGAGAAACCACTACCAATAATTATTAATACTTATTTCTGAAACATTTGGATGTGAAAAAGTCTACATACATCTGCTGAATTTCCTTCCTCCTCAGGCCATGCCTTGTTGAATGGTAAGAGTAGCGATGGTCAGTTCCAACTATCTCTCATGATGTCACTTGACCCAAAGGAAACTCACTCATAAAATAGTAGCTGTGAGGTTCTGATCAACTTTCCTTCGTTTTAAACCCAACATTTGGTTGCAACTTCTTTTCCCTGAATAGAGAGGCACGTTGTTACATTGGTCAGTGTGGAGCCTAAAGAGACATCCAAACAGAGAGAGTTTAGTTGTCTTCACTTGTATGTCTCCCAAAATTCTACAACTAAAACACTTAAATCCAACACCACCACAAATCACTAGGCTTTTTTGAAGATGCTGGATGAGGAGGCAAGAAGAATCTCATAGAGACCCTGTACTCCATTTATAAAAATCTTGGAAGGTCAGAGTCTCCCTCTTTCTTTCCCAAGTTCAGAACCAACTAAAAAAATGAAGATATATGACAGATCCAGAAATAGAAACATTATCATTATTACTGATGGTCTGATGGCCAACATGGCTCTAGATGCAAGGCAGACAAGCCTTGTTACCTCTGTGATTCTGATGTGGACAGCTTTAATCCCTCTTCCCAACACACACACAAGCCCCACACATCGATGAGCTAACTAATGTCATGGGGGAAGACAGATGGAAAATCACTGTCTGCACCAAGTTGATCTAAAATAAGATTACAAATGGGTACAATGAGTTTCTTCTCCCAAACTTGCCAGTTGGATAAATAAATGTTCTTCCTCCTCTGCTATGATGTGAGAAGTGGAGAAGAAAGCAAAACATTTAGGTGATTTTCTCAAGCTTTTTATTCACTATCTGCTGAAATAAACCATAAAGACAAGCTAAGCCAGCAACATGTTATGCTCATGCTCAGGGTGGAAGACTCCAAGTGCCTTGGGAGCCAAAATCTACCAAAAGACCTCCAAAGGACTATCACTGGTTGACTTCACGTTCCCTGGGCTCATAGTAAGACTGTTGAAACATAATCTAAGCCAAAGGCCAATTCTAAGAGAAGTACTTGAACTCCTCTGGGTCACAGCAAATTCATCAAAACCACCGAGGAGCTAGCAAACAATCTTAACATTCAGGGTCACTGGATAATCAGGAAGAAACAGGCTACTGAAATTTACTTTGCTGTTGACTGCTTTCTCTCAGTCTGGAGCACAGAATTTACTAATTAATTTGAAGATGATTTATCATTGATCTATTTATTTATTTATTGTGACTAAGCAGGCAGTAGCTCAACTTACCCGTCCAGAAAGCTCCAATTCGATAAACCTGGCATTCTGAAGTGTGATTTGACCACGAGAATCATGGCAATTTTCCTGACTTCATGGTTCCAAGGAAAGACCCACTGCAGCTGCCCCAGCAGCCTGTGCTGGCTAAGACATCCCTGTGGAAGGCAAACACAGAGTATGCTTGTAGGGAAAGGGAGCACTGTGTCTTGATCCTTAAAGAACTGCACAGTAACCATCCAGGTACACGACTATTGGTAATTTGTTAGCCAAGTATAATAAGGCTTTTGAAATAATTATGTATTTCTTTTAAGTACTAAAATAAACATTTTTATATAGATAAAAAAACACAACTCTTTTTTTTTCACTTTAACATCCCTCCATGTGGATGTGCTCATGGAAACAGCAGTGGTCTATTATTTGCTCATGAAACCCTGAAATTGGTCAGAAAAGGACACTAATTTGCTTTACTCAAAGATTTAAGATTTACTTCTAATTTCTGTTCCAAATGATGACCATCTACTTATTAAATATATTTTGCCAGGTTGAACAAAAGGTCGATGCAAAGATCGACTGATGTAACAAATATATCCCGAGTTAAAAATAAAGTTCTACTTTTAGCAAATTCTAAAGGAAAAATTATAGCTCCTTAAATTAATTCCTACTGTCCTTAAAGTCAAATTCTAAAGAAAGTTGAAAATCTCAACTTTCAAATCCAAAGAAACTGAAAGTCAAATCCTAGCCCCAACTTCCTTGTCTTGCTAAATCCCCAACAGAAAGGTGTCAAGACCACCTGCACTCTCTGACTAGGGCATTTCTGTGCTTTGTTGTAGTGTCAGGGCCATTGTCACACAGGCCTTTGATCTCTGTTGTCCCCAAACTCATGTACATGTAACTGAGGCATCACCCTTCCTTGCATTAAGAAGGGAAGCCGAAAGCTGAAAGCTGTCCCGCTAGCAGTCTAGCGAGGCCCAATAAACTAGGTTGACCTCTGCTGAAGAGTCCAGCCTGTACCCAGCAGTTGCTGTGGCCCTGGGGTCTCTTTCTAACTGCTTCTGGTTTTTTTCCTACTCCATTTAGAAAAGGTCAGCTAGGTTCAAGCTTTTCTCCTTTGCTCTTTTTCTTTTGTGCTTCTCTCTCACAGACTGGAAAGTGTGTGGTATTTGGGTATTCAACGTTGTACTATCTTTTCTTTGTCTTCTAGCCCAGACATTTCTCTTGCTGGTAAATTTCTAGGCACTCCCCCGACACACACAGTAAAATGCATGGAATTATGAAGCGCTAGGACTGCAAAAGCACCCATGGTTCACAGCAGCCCTTCCCACCTCCCCTCTGCATGGAAACTGCCTGGTGGAGCTACACACCCACGGATACACCTCCCACCCAGGCCTGCGTTCACCCTCTGCTCCCTTTGAAGCTGCCTTTTTCACAAAATAAATGGGAAAGAATTTATTTCTCCATATTAACAATTAATTTTCTTAGAACATTTAATACTGATCAATCTAAATGCTACATAGCTTTGTAAGACTAGTGCAATGAACACCCGTTACATTTTTCTCCCGGATTTAGCAATTTTTAGCATTTTGCTATTTTGTTCTTTTACTTTCTATAGGTACATTTTTGTTGTGTTTTGCTGAGGCATTTGACAATTAGTTGCAGGAATAATGACACCACACCTAAATACTTCAATACGTAATCCTTAGGAATGAGGAACCCCTAAATATCTACATTAGAATGGTCACATTCAGGACATATAACATTAATTTTATACTTTTATCTAGCATGTAAAGCATATTCAATGTTCTCCATGTGTCCCAATAGTGCCTTTTAATGCTGCTATTGTTATTTGTTTTGTCAATCCAGGATTCAACTGATGATCATGCGTTGCATTGAATCATGATTTATTTTTGTCTCTATTAATCTAGTAGGATATTCAATCTTTTATATGTTAGTGATTATATGTGTATATGTGTTTTACTTATTCATTTTGCTTATTCCTTACCTTGTGATTTACTACAGATTAACAAATTTGGCAGAAATACTATATAATATGTAGACAACAACTTCCTTTTTAAATGTGTGTTATTTTTTTTCTTTGCATCTTCCCTGGGAGTCCTAATTCCATAAATCTCTCAGTCATATTTTGGGGGTAGGGCAGACAACATTGCCTCCTCATTTATGTGAATGATGTCATTTTTTTTGTGTGTAATACCCAGGGGCATTCTAGCTCTGAGCCCACCCCCAGCCCGATTTTTTATTCTTTATTTTGAAACAGAGTCTCACTAAATAGCAGAGGGCCTCACTAAGTAGCTGAGGTTGGCCCCGAACCCAGATCCTCCTGTCTCAGCCTCCCAAGTACTGGGATTATGACACCTGGCAAATGGTGTCATTTTGAAACCATAATTTGAAACCATAATTCTAGTACTATTGCACTTAACCCTCCTGGTGTTCCCCTCTGAAACTGACTCACATTTCTATCAGTTTCTTACCATGGATGCCCATCTCCAGAAGCACCTCTGGTCTTCGCCTGTGGCTTTAACAACGTGCTCCTCAATAGACTCTTGGTGCTCCTGGGAACTCATTCCTGACTCCTCCCTGCTGAGTTGTGCTCCATTACTTTCTTACTGAGCTGATAACAGTGAGAACATCTCCATGTGTTTTAATACCCTTTCCAAGGTTGTTAGGCTGCAGTGTATATTTCCAGGTCTAGTCCGGGTCTTTGTCACCTTGTGATGGTTAATCTGGATTGTCAACTTGAGTGGACCGGGAGACATCTAGAATTGGGAGGCTTCAGTGTGTTGATGAGATGATTGGCATGCGGACTGAGGGGGAAGTCCTACAAAAGTGCCAGAGCGAAGGGCAGAAGAAGGAGGGAGTGGTATGAGGGTGAGCTTGATTCTTCCTGAGCAGGTGCAGCTGCTGTCACTACTTTCACCTGAGGAGATTGGACCTCAGCTCCTTTGATCTTCCACCTGGACCCTCATAGATGCGTCTCCGGGAGTTCCCAGGCCTCTCCCTGCTGGACTGGGATGCACCATTGGTGCCTCCTGTTCTGAGGCTCCAGCTTCTTGGACTGCTCAAGCAGCTGCTGGTTTTTCTGGCTCTCTAGGTGCAGGTGGCTCCTTAGGACTACACCGTGTCTGAGTGTAAACCCATTTGATGAATCCCCTTTTATCATATACAAATGGTGTAAATTCTGTTCCTCCAGAGAACCATGGCTAATACACACATCTATCCAGATTAACTTATGAAAATCCCAGATCTCTTCATATATATCCAACTGCTCCCTGGTGTCTCATTACAAATTTATCTAATTGGTCCTGTGTTCTGTTTTGTTCTATTTTATTGTTTATTTTCTGTTTATCTGAAAATGCTTTCAAAGCAAAAAATGCAAGAAGTTGGGAATGAATGTCTTCTCAGTTTTCTACAAGATCAAAGACCTTGAAGATGGTCTTCTGCCGTCTCTCTGAATCCTCAGGATTCCTAGGGAGCGGGTCCTGAGACAGAGATGTGAGAGCACAGGCTTCCCTGGGGGTGTGAGGGGTGGGCCCTGTCCACAGGTGCTCTGAGATGAATCACACTGCACATCATTCCCATCTGGAAGTAAAGGGGCTCTATTTTGGACCTCTGTCAGTCATTCCTACATTTTCCACAAGTTGTCCCAGAGGCAGCAGTGAATGGGGGTATACTGGCAGCAGATTGACCCTCGTTTCTCAGATAGCCGGCCCCAGGCTTCCATCAAAGGACAAGTCTCTAGAGAAGATCAGGCAGCTGTGACCCAGTAGCAGCTAACTCTCAGGACAGCTAAGGACACCAGGCTGGCTTGCTCAGCTGATGGGGAAGGACACAAATGGCACCACTACCTGTTGGTGTCCAAATCTGCCAGCAAGCCCTAGAGAAGGGATCGCTTTAGAACATGGAGAAATCGTCTTCCATCACCCCTCACCTGTTATCCTATTCGCCAGTTCTGGGGCAACTAAAGATACAAGATTATATGTCAATGCATAGCAAAATTCCATTTAATATTCTTCTATAATCTTTGACTCTTTGGTATAGTTAATATTATTAAGTGGCTTATTTTTAAAAACTTGTTTTCTTTCCAACTTCTATTCTCTCTTGCTAACCCTTGGCTTGGGTGGAGGCTAAATCTTATTCTACAGGAGGAAGATGGCTGTTTCTCACTCTTTCCTCAGACCCTCCCTGCCCCTGCCACAGTACACGTAGGGTGAGGTCTTTGACCTAAGCATAGACTCCTAGTTTCTCCTCAGGGGAGTTTCCTGGTTGAGAGATAGCGCCCAGGTGAGGTGCTTTTGACCCAAAATCCGCTGGAGCTGCTTAGATCGTGCATGCTGCAAAGCTTGATCATCAGCGTTCTGTTCCTTCCTGAAGGATTTCTGCATCCAGCCAATCAATTTTCGTTAGTTAACTGGATTTAACTTCATATGGGTTGGGGGAGGCAGGGAGGACACTAAGAGCTGTGTGCATGGATGTTAATATCAAATAGATATTCATTGTGATGTGAGACTCCCATACACCAATAAAAGCATGTTAAAAAAAAAAGAGCCACTGGATTAAAAAAAAAAAAGAAATTTTCTGCTACATGTGTGGGCTTAAAAGTTCCCATCCTCTAATGTTTCTCAAGTGATGTGTACTCCACAGAAAACATTAGAGCTCAGGTATACAGGACGTGCAACGATGGTTCCTCTGTCACCTTGCCATTCCCATTTTTATTTATTTATTGCAATTATAATACGCAATAAATAATTTAGTTACCTAAATTCTTTCAGGAAAAATATTTTACCATGGAACTAAAAGGTATGCATGTCTGTGTGGTAAGAACTTTGGTGAATATTCAGTTTTAAAAGTGTCCCAGAGGGCAGTAAACTCAATGATGAGCCTCATTGCAAATAAGGTTGTTCTGCATGGAGCTGCTCCAGCTGAGTTGCTGCATCTTGCACCACTTTAGGGACTGCCCGCTGGAAAAGGCCTGTGATGGAGGCAGTTCAGGGCTGAGGAGCTGAGCGGATCTCCTATCCCAAGGACATTTAGAAAAAGACAGTAAGGAAGAGTTCCCTGGGGACCTCACCCTGTCATGGGAACTAGAAAGTTCAGTCCAATTCCTCTTTGATCTAACAGAGGGGCAGGCCTGGCTTTCAGGGGCCCCCACTCTCTACAGTCACAGTTGTGATTCGGGGACTATTGTATTTCTACTCTTTTCAGAACTCGGCTATGACTTCACAGGCAAAGTGAAAGCAATATGCTCAATGAAACTAATTCTGAGATTTTGCCAGTCCAAGCAATTTTACTGAAAAGTGTGCCCATAGATAGAGCCTTTCACATGAATATCTTTCATGAGTTGCTTCCTTTTTATATAAATGAAATAAAGACTATACTATGCACGTTTTAACACATGCATCAATTTAAAGGTCCTTCTTTGCATAACAATCTGCCAAGGCTTATCTCATACCTCTCCTTCAACTCAGTTCTCTTCTCTCCCCAGAAGTTACTGAGTGACTCAATATGCTTTCATATCACTGTTTTTTTTTCTTTGAGTTTATCTATTGTAGTAACTCTGTTTTATCAAAATTTATATTCTATCTATCTGGTTGGGGTACAGGGAATTTAGATGCTGGGAAATATTCTGTTCTAGATCTGACAGGTGTCATATTTTAGCCAAGAACTTATTTTAAGTAGGCATGATAAAAGTTGAAAGCTTTAACGTGGAAGATTCTCACCAAAACATTTAATCGCCCTTCATTGAAAGGGCGATGCATTGGAAAAGCATTCTTTCTGTCTAGAACTATTTTTACATTTCCAGGAGTTTTACTGGCAACAAAACAAAACAAATCCCATTAACATAAAATATCAACAAGTACAATAGCAAAACAAATTTGAGTAGAAAAGCTGCCTTCTTGTCCCTTTGCTTTCAAAATTCTCCATTTTGCTTTCAAAATCCTCCATTTTGCTCCAGACTCCTGCCTTTGGAAGAAAGTATGCCTTCTGATTCCAGAAATAGAAAAGTGATGGTGAAGGTGTAAAACAGAGGGGCAAAAAGATGAAAAATCTTGAAGGTTTTCAAGGACTTTAAAGATATTATAGGGTGAAAGTTGGTTGGAGAAGTTAAGAAAGACAGGAAACAGATGATGAGATATATCCTATGACATGCCGTGGAATTTAGATTTATTGTGCAGTAAGCCATTAAAATATCTTTAGCATTGGAATAACATCATAACTATATTTAGTTTTCAGATGGATACCTCTCATGAATTAGAAATACTGAGCTGAGACAGCAGTCATTTGAAGTAACACATAAGAGAAATGATGAGCTTCTTTATTAAGAAAGTAGCCATAGAAATGGAAATGAAGGGTCAGTCATAAGTAAGAAAAAATTTAAAAAGATAAAGAAACAGACTTGGTCACTACTTTGAAGCATAGCAAACAGGAGAAAAATATGTTCAGCCTATTTCATTCTGTGTGTGTGTGTGTGTGTGTGTGTGTGTGTGTGTGTGTGTGTATGTGTGTGTGAATAAACCCAGGGGTAGTCTATCTCTGAGTTACATCCCCAGCCTTTTTTATTCTTAATTTGGAAACAGGGTCTCGCTAAGTTACTTAGCACTAGCCTTGAACCTGCAATCCTCCCATCTTAGCCTTCCAAGTCCTGGGATCACAGGTCTGTGCCACCATGCCTGGCTTATTTCATTCTTCTTAAAGATATGATAGAAATTCTTTCTTTTCTCCTTGTTTATTGTGTCTTATCACAAAATTTCTAGTTGCTTTGAAAATTATTTTCAGTTTAAGGACTGAGACAGTCTCAGCTACAGGCATCTCTTTCTAAGCCAGAGGCCCTACCACCTTACAAACTACAAAAAGGAAGGAAGACCAACATAATTAAAACATTCAAACATATGGTCCTTTCCCTTCTGGTGCTTTGCATAATAATGATTGGAGTAACACATGATGGATAAAGGCACAGATAACAGTGAAAAACATTTCCAGATACATAAAAAATGTAAAATTTCCTTGGTTCTAACCCTCAGTCTTCCTATCATTTCTACCACATAATACTCATCTATAAACTATAGAAGTCCTAAAACCTGGTACCAAGCCTATCCTTAAGCAGTCTAGCATAGTAATTTAATGGCTTAGAACCAGATTAAATTTTACCATTGGTCCCTATATGAACATGTGTGCTAGTCAGTCATTGGGCATGGCCTTGTTATCTTTCTGAAGTCTAATATTTATTTTACACCTTAGCCACTTGACCCCTGAACTGATTATCCAGATCCCTTTAAGCCAATCTACAAGTACTCATGTTTATTCAGTATTAGAATGCGCCTTATCTCTGTATTCCCAATGGGAATGAAAGTTGTCCTCTTGTTTCTGATTATCGGAGGCGGGTGTTGGTGTTGCATCTGTATCTAGCCCATGATAATGATAACAGCTTGTCTTACTTGCAGATTTTTAGTGTAGATCTAAGATATGGATCTACCTTTAATCTCAACCCCAACCTTCTCAGAACGGCCTCCTTGTGTCACCAGTGGGCCCCAGTAGACAAGTCCTGCTTTTTACTGTGATCTCCATCCATGATGACAGACATATTTCCACTTACAAACACCCCTGAGGCTTTCCCCTAATTCTGTGTTGCCCCCTGTCCTCTGTCCTCCTTGTCCTTGGCCTCCTCCTCACACCAGCAACAGACAAGCCACCGCTTGATGGAGTAGCTTGTGAGAGTGAACATTTCTGCCTTCCCACTCTGTTTAGATCAGCATTTCAACTCACCATTCTCTCCTCTTTGCATAGCTTTGTAACAAAATTATATAGACACACCAATATGAAAAGGAAAATGTCTCAGGTCAAAAATGCAATATGTTTGTCACGCAGAAATGAATATATTTTCCTTAGGTCTCAATTTCTTTATTCTCCCCCTTGTCTGATTTTACTGGAAAGGAGGCCAGAGAAGAATCTATTTTGCACTTTGTTGTATTCTATTATCTCTACCGGCTATGAAGATAGGTAACATAACAATACTCTGTCAAGTATTAAAAACTGCTAAAAATAGTATATAGAGCTTTTTAAAAAAAAGTCATAGATGCACAAGGACAAAGAGGAGAGAAAAACTGCCACAAAGTTTGGCTGTTGGATAGCAGACAAATAACTTAGTTATCTGCAAAAAAAGCCACACCGAGGTGTTGTCTAGAAACTTCCAAGGGAAATGGGGAAGTCAGGCTACACACACCATGGAAATCCAGAGTGGGGCAAGAACTAGAGGCATTGAGTTGCCCCGAACTGAAGTTTCTCATAGAAGTGGAAAGAGAAGACTTGATAAAAATGTGCAAATAAAAGAGTTAAGCCATGGGGTCTCTTTTCCCATGCCTGGGCAGAAACCAAACAAGCGAGCCAAGTAAGAAGAGAACAACCAAGAAAACAGAGGGCTTCTTGACTTGAACATTAGGCACAATGGATTTCAGACTCAGAGCACCTGGGCACCAATAAGCAAAACAATGTGAATATCTAATGCTGATTGTGAAATCCCCAACCCCCAGCATTTAGCTCCTGTGGGTGTCACTGCTAGATTTTGTTCAGTATTCTCTCTCTCTCTCTCTCTCCCTCTCCCTCTCCCTCTCCCTCTCCCTCTCCCCATGATCACTCAGCTCAACATTACTCTTTGAAGTTTCCTTTGCAAGTACTACAGCCCTGTGATGACATTTTCACCAATGAGATACAAGTAAAAATGAAGTATACACTAACTATCACATCTCTCTGAGACAGGGTCTTACTCTGCATTTTTTTTCTTCTTTCTTTCTGGTCAGGGAATAGGAAGTTCTTGTGGATTAGAGGTTCCTACCTATCCTGTTTGACCTTGTCATACTAAGTATTCACTGAGGAAGAACCAACTTCCACCTTCTGTGAAGTATTGCATTCTTGTGTCTTTATTATAGAAACTTAACCAATAGGCTAAGGAATGCTTAGTTGCTGACAACAGATTCAAGTTCTACTTTGGATAGACTGATACACCTAATAAATATGATGTTCATGTAGAGACCAACACTTGGAAGTAGTAAATAGTTGGCTTAAACTGATTACTGAAGTTGAGAAAGTATCCCTGTCCGGGATTACAACATTTCCATTGACATTATGTGTGTGTATGGAGTTATAAATGCCGATCTCACTGTCACATATGGGGAAGGGGAGAGAGTGGGGAGGGAGCATTGGAAGGGGAACCTCACTAAGTGCTGTGTGCATGTTTGTCACTATCATTCTGAACTTCATTATGATGTGAGACTATACAATGCACCAATGAAAGTTTATTTAAAAAAGTATTTAGTGCAAATACATAAATACTAGTAGACATTTAAGGAAAGCCTCTCACCAGCAAGAGACCCATGTTATCAAATAAAGGAATTGAGAGAAAAGAAAAAAGGAAGAGAGGCAAAGAAAACCTCAAAAGTCTTTAATCACTATCCTCAAAAGTTATGAAAGCACATTACATTCATAAAATAAGAATAGGGTACTAGAAAAGGTTACAGTCAGGGGAAGAAAATCTTAAAAGTTAATCATCTGACAACTAAGTTTAAAAATAGTAGTAGCAGCCATGCTTGGTGGCACACACCTATAATTCTAGTACTTGGGAGGCTGAGTCAGGATGACCCAAGGTTCAAAGCCAGCCTCAGCAACTTAGCTAGACCCTGTTTCAAAATAAAAAGGGCTGGGGGTGTAGCTCAGAGGTACACTGGCCCTGGGTTCAATCCCCAATACCAAAAAATATCATTAGCATATTTAAATGATAAAAATGAGAATATCTCCACAATAGTAGGACAAAATAGGAGGAAGAACCTTAAGAAAATCTCAGTAAGTCCCACATCTAATTAATGGCAACTCTAGACAACAAAAATTGAGACAATAAAGATGAATAGAAAATTAAAAATAAAGAGGAAGACTTTAAATAAAAAAAAATTCTTTAAAATATCCCACTACAATATGGCTTAAAGAGAAGAATGCCATGGTGCTCAACAAGTTGAGTACCAAGTGACCGCAACGATGTTCCTGTCTCATGAAATGTCAAAACCTGAGGACAAGTGTTTTTAAATCACCAAAGAAGCAAATCAGTTCCATGAGAAGGATCAAAATTCAGAATGTCTTTGGAGTCATCAATAACTGGAAAATACAGAGAAATATATGCCTTTTAATTAAGAATAAAAAAGGCTCCTGAGAAAGATTTTTAGACTTGTCAAAAGACAAAATTACAACAAATTGAGTTAAATATCTAATGGATTTTTATTTGTGATTCATGAATAGGAGAATCTTTCTTTCATCAAAACAGAATGAGAACTACCATGGGACAGTGGTAGAACAGAGGGTTTTGTAAGATGGGAAAAAGGAAACAGAACAATAGAAAAACAGCAGGTAGGTTAACATCAGGTCCTTTTCCTTTAAAGGCTCAAAGTATAGAAGACTTCCTTACTATGCCTACTGGACTTGGGAGGACTGGAATTTCTTGTTTTAAAGGAAAAATTGGTCTGTGTGGGGATCTACCTGTTTCATCAAAGCTTCAATTTGATCATTTGGCACTTAGCATAAGTGACTTCATTTTGTATTGGTCTGATATATGGGGGCTTCATGCAAGAGCTCTGTTCCCCTCAATGACCTCTTGTCATTTTTTTTTAGTATAGTTAATGACATTACCAGCCTAGCCGGGCATGGTGGTGCATGTTTATAATCTCAGTACTTGGGAGACTGAGACAGTAGGATCACAGGTTTGTGGCCAGCCTCAGCAACTTATTGAGGCCCTTCACAACTTAGACCCTGTTTCAAAATAAAAAATAAAATAGGGCTGGGGGTGTAGCTGGGAGGTAGAATGTCCCTGGATCCAATCCCCAGTACAGAAAGAAAGAGAGTGACAGAGAGAGAGAGAAAGAGACAGAGACAGAGAGAGAGAGACAGAGAGAGAGAGACAGACAGACAGACAGACAGAAAGGTTATCAGCCTAATGAAAGTGTGGAATAATAAAGATTTACTCAGATATCAAAAGCCTTAAAAAATAACCCTCCAATACACCCTTTCTCATGAAACTGCTGTAGGAATTAGGCTACCAAATGAATAAGCAAATAAGAAAGGAAGAGAGTAGACTATAGAATAAAGAAACATAAGATCTAGCCTACGAGAGAGTTAAAGGTAAGTGTCAGAAGAATGTGAAGGGATATTCAAAAGTATCAGCCAGGCGGCAGACCTGGAGATTGAGTAGACAGACTTAACAGCAGAAGGATACTTCTAAGGGAATAATGATAATGATTTCAAAGTACAGTACGTTGATTTATATATTTTGGGGAGAGTTTTGTGGAATAGGTGATTCTTATACACTAGGCAATTAAGCAAAATGAAAAACCAAGTCTATTATTAGCTCTAGAGAAAGTACATTTTAAAAGAGGAATGTGTAATCATAGACCAGTAGAATGATTTAATGACACATATTATTCACACACCCATAATAATATAAACACGGTGTTAACTGAAAATTATGATATAGCTACTTCAAGACCATTAAAGGAAAGGATAAATGTGTGTGTGTGTGTGTGTGTGTGTGTGTGCATGTGCCTGCACATGAACATATATAATCCATGTGTAAGGGATGAGCTGGAATTTAGTAGATAATCTACAAAACAATTAAAAAACAAGAATTTTACTTAAAAATGTGAAGGTATATGTCTAGATAAATATTTAAAGAGGAAGAAAGCTGTTGACTCCAAGGGAGAATCCAGGACTTGTTGTACATCACTATCTCATTGTTACAAAAGACTCATGTAAGTCTTTTACCATATCAACTCCTTTCAGGCATGACTTTTATTTTTAGATTAAAGAAACTGCATTTAAACATGAATAATTACTTCCACTGTATTAATTCACCAGGGCTGCCAAAACAGAACACCACAGACTAAGTGGCTTAAGCAACAGAACTTTGTTTTCTCATAGTTCTGGATGCTAGGAGCCCAGAGCAGGTGAGGGAGGCCTCTTTCCTGAGCTTGCACGTGGCCGCCTTCTTATTGTGTCTTTGTACAGTCTTTCCTTTGTAGGAGGCATTTCCAGTGTCTCTTGTCCTGTAAGGACAGCATCAGATTAGGACCCCACTCTATGAGCTCACTTAAACTTAATTAAGTTATTTACTTATTCATTTATTTATTCATTCATATGTGGTACTGGGGATTGAACCCAGGGGAATTCGACCTCTGAATTATATCCCCAGCCTTATTTTATTTTTTATTTTGAAACAGGGTGTCCCTAAGTTGCTGACAATCTCACCAAGTTGAGGCTGGTCTTGAATGTATGATCCTCCTGCCTCAGCCTCCCAAGTACTAGGATTATAGAAGCACAACACCATGCCTAGCTAATTACTTTCTTAAAGGTCCTGTTCCCAAGAACACTGGCATTGAGGATTAGGTTTTAAGATATGAACTTGGTGGTGGTGGAGAGAGGGACACAATTCCGTCCATACCAGCACATGTTTCTAATTGTTTAAGAACCTGTCCAATTCATATATGCAAACATTTTGCTTATAGCCAATGTCAACTCTGATTGATTAGACCTTGGACTGTTACTGATTGTTAAAGATTTATATTATTTTCTGTTTCATAAGCACATATTTATTTCTTTGAGAAGATGCTTACTTTGAGATATTTCCAATTTTGATAATGATGTTTTACATGGAGAAATATTTCTATCAGCATATTAAATGGCTTTTCAATTGCTGAACTTTAAAACATAAACTTCAAAATCATACTTTTTAAGGAGATAGTAATGCACAATAGATCATCTATTTGCTCTTCATTTTCAGAATGAATTGCTACTTCTAATTTTCTTTTGTACAACTGCTGTTGAAAAACAAATGGGCTACTCGCTTCCTTCCTAAGGTTGAGACCCGGGCTCTTGGTTAGTGCTGCATCTGCTCTGCAAGGAACATGAAATTGTCTGCAAATCTGCCTCTTAGATTAGAGGTCAGCCACAAATGATTGCTCCAAAAAACACGTCCGCCCATTGCCTTCGCTTTCCGTACTTGATGCATGATTAAAAGCAGGAGCATTGGGATTGAGATTCAATTCCTATGTCTGAAATTACTGTGAGCCTTGCTCCTTCCCTGAAACTTGGAAAAATCAGTAGAGACTACCATGTAGATTTTTCTAAAGATAAAGTGAGGTCGGTAACATAGAGGGCTTGGGGCAGTGTGCAATCCCTAGCAAGTGCTCAGTAAATATTAGTTATTGTGTCTTAGACCACTATTTGTCTTGGTCACATCACTTGTGTCTCACTGTTTGAGACTGTATTCCAGTGAAACTTTTCTAATGGTCCATGAGCCTCTGCAAATTGTTTCTCTAACCAGTTAGCAGGGTCAATATCGCCACTGCTTTCTTGGGCTGTCACTATGGTCTGAAGATTGATGTGACATTTCCCGAAGAGACCAGGCCATTCAACTCAACAACTTCTATTAGAAAAAAAAATGTTTGGTTTCTCCAGAAATTTTCAAGGTTGATAATAAATTTCAAATTAAAAATAAACCTAACTTGTTTCTACTTAAAAAAAGAACACAGCATTTTGCAGTAGATATGTCTTTGGTTAAATTCCTACTGAAGAAACCTAAATTTTTAATTAATAAGCTATATTTGACATATACTAAGCAACCAATAAATACTTATATAGAAAGGCATGATTCTGTAGATAAGCAGGAATTCTTTTTTTTAACTATAAGATATATGACTAAATGGTGTATGATTTCTCATGCCCCAGTAGTGTCATTATGTATATTTTCCTTTAATTTTTAAAAACAAATAGTAATAGGTATGCAGTTCTTCTATTAATGGTATTATGCAAAGTATACAAAATACTAAACTTATTTTACTGAAGTTGTAAATTAGATGGATGAGCAAATAGATCTTTTGTTTTAAAAAGTTCCATACTTATTTGTTGGTAATGTTTCACAAAGCAGGTATGTTGTGTGATTTGTTGAAATCTTCACTATCTTATTGCAAGACAGACAGATAAAAATAGATATGAGTTATATTTTTAAAAAGAAGAAAGAAGCCGGGTGTGGTGGTGCACACTTGTAATCCCAGTACTTGGAGGCTGAGATGGGAGGATCGCAGGTTCGTGGCCAGCCTCAGCTACTTAGTGAGGCCCTCTGCAACTTAGTGAGACCCTGTTTCAAAATAGAGAATTAAAAATAGGGCTGGGAGTGTAGCTCGGAGGTAGAATGCCCCTGAGTTCAATCCCCAGTACCTCAGGGGGAAAAAAGAAAGAAAAGAAGAAGAAGAAAGAGAAGAAAAAGAGATATAAGATGTTTTGGTCATGGCTTTTATCTTAAGTGAGAATATTGTGCTGAAGCCAGCAGGCTCTGAAGGAAACAGATGAGTAGATGCACCATGGTTCCCTTCGTAAGTATTAAATGTGCCTTTAAACTCCCAAGATTTCTTGAGTCTTATTACTGTATTCTGTTTGCCTGATTTGCTTTCATCCCTGCTGGAGGTTGCTGAGAGGCATACCCTGTCCTGCATTAACCAAGTTTCTGAGCCTTATAAATAGATTGTTTCAGCCAGGGATGTTCCCACATTTGTCTTTTTCAATGATAACTGCCTAATGAAAACATTTCGAAAATCCTCCTGTTGAATGACTTTCACCTGTGGCATCACCCAGAGCAGAAATAAAAATCCTTTTCCTTTAAGTAGGGATTTCAGCAGAGACAGGGTGCTAATCCAGAGTGACCCGTCCAAGGCGCTCTTTAATCGCTGATGACAGCAAGTGAAAGGAAACTGGACGCAGAGCACATGGCTTCATTAGTAGATGGAGTGGAGGATCTGTCCATGCTGTAACCTGCACTTCCTAATACATGGGCCGTGTAATTTGATCACTTAGCTCTCACAATTTAGACTCATATTGCCCAATTAGGGTGGGCTTGTCTTAAGTTTTAATTAGTTCTTTGTTAAGATGCAAAATTATTACAGTTTTCTGATTGTTCTATGTCCATGTATGGCATGTAGCAATGGCACTTACACAACAGAATTGCTAGTAAAACGATGAAAAGCTGTGAGTAAATATCGTGTTTGATTTTCTTGCACATACACACTCAAAGCAAACACGTGGTAAGCGGGACATTAACACATTTTCATTTTTCATTTACTGATCCTATCAAGACAGAATGGAATCAATCGCTTCAAATCATCATAGATGACTTTAGCCATATTTAAGCAAGTAAAATGCTTTTGAGTACATATCCTCTTAATGCTTAGCAACTAAAAGGCTGCAGTACTTACTCCTTCTGCAGCTATGATGTCAAAGGTACCTGACCTCCGAAACAGGCTGAAAACAACAAGTGGTCCCCTATGGCTAAGATAAAAGCCCTCAGCACCATCTTCAGTGAAGAGGAAGTGCACCGTATTTCAAACTGAAGCTTCTTTTCCCCCCAAATAATTCTATCATAAGAAGCAACAAGTAATGGTGCCTTTATTATCGGTTAAAAACTATACATTGTATAATACAAATGAATGATAATACAATTCATTTTGAACATTGCTCTAGGTAAAGCAGGGGATGTACTACAGTTCAGATCTTAAAGGTCCCCCACAGGGACATGTGTGAAAGGCTGGGTCCCCATCCTGGTGTGCTACTGGGAGGTGGCAAGACCCTTAAGAGGTGGAGCCCAGTTGGAAGTCTGCTGGTCATATGGGAGCGTATGTTGAAGGAGATACCGGGACCCTGCTCCTTCCTCTTCCTCTCTTTGCTTCTGAGCTTCCATGGAGTGAGTAGTGTCCTCTATGTTGTCCTCCTGTGGTGATGCACTGTCTTACCACAGGCCCCAAAGCAACAGGCCAACAGCCCATGAACTAAAACCTTCAAAACTGTGAGCCCAAATAAACCTCTCCCCTTTTTAGGTCAATTGTCTCAGGTATTTTGTTACAGTAATGGAAATCTGACTAAGAGAAGTAAAAAATGCTCTTTTGTTAAACATTATAATAATATATTTTCTCATTTATTTTTATCTAGAGCAGGGGTAGGTTAACTCTGTGAAGGGCTAGGTGACAAATACATTAGGCCTGGTGAGTCCGACTCTGTTGCCTATGTGTGTGTGTGTGTGTGTGTGTGTGTGTATGTGTGTTATTTAGGATTGAACCCAGGGGTGTTCTACTTCTGAGTTACATGCCCAATCCTTTATTTTTTATATTTTGAAACAGGGTCTAGCTAAGTTGCTGAGGCTGGCCTCAAACCTGCAATCCTTCTGTCTCCACCTCCTAAGTACTGGGAGAATTAGCTGTGTTTTAAGTCTTTGTTTTCCTAGCCATAAATAGATCTATCCTTTTCTAACTGAATACAAATACTGAAATTCTATCATTACAAGCTTCATCAGTTTGTTTGTCAAGTCCTTTTTTCACCAACAAAGCAACACAAAATAAAACAACAGCTAAACTAACTATAATTTGTTGTGCATTATATCTCATTTATCCTAATCAGAACAGCAAAGGAAATATTCTAATTTTAGAAATAAAGAACATTTGGGTTTAAAAATGTGGGTAATTGCCAAATGAGACACATCCAATCAGGAATGGCATCAGAATTTAAAATTAGGTCTCCTTTGTGAGTTTTTAAAAACTTATCTCACTACAAATAGTCGGTAGGACCCTCCTATGAATCATGTGCTTTGCATACAGAATTTTAATCTGCAACAAAGTAAATGTGGATAGTTCTCTCCTGTAATTGAGAGAATGGATGCATAGACCTTGCCTGTGGTCAGAGAGCTAGCAGAGTGTGGACTGGAGCTTTTCCTACCTGCCAGGACTCATCCTCTTCCTGCTCCACCCAGCTGCTAATGTGCAAATCAAATGCAAAAGCATATTTGAACCAAACTAATTAGATTAGCTGAAAAGCAAAGACTGGTTGAGATCAATGGAGGAGAATGCAGGGTGAGACTCCAAGTGTGTAAGAAAGACAGAACTCAGATGTTTAACATGGAGAGAGAAAGTATAGAAAACCAAGAAGCTTAAATCCCTTCCCAGTATTAACCACTGAATCAACTTAGGCGAATTACTTAATGCTGAAGAACCTCTGTTTTCTCATCTTCAAAAAGGAAGCAAAGATACAGATTCAAAAAAGGTTGGTGTGAACATTGGAAAATAACCCCCATACATTAATTGTCCTAACAGCATCCAATTGATACTAAATATGTATACACCTAAACATGAAAATATAAGAATAAATTAGGACACATGCAGTATTTTTACTAAAATCTCTTAATATGTTTATATTAACCACTTTTACTAAGTTTTTTCTTATTTCTAATATCCAAATATCTGGAATTTTAAACTTGACCCTTGAACAGATTTCTATTTAATCCAGCAATTGATTTGCATGAATACTTTCTCGATCTTAGCTAAAATTTGGTAAATTGTTATGATATTCAATGGGCATTTTGGAAAAAAGCATTTGCTAACACTTCAGATTAATTTGTTGCTCCACTGTATTATAATCATTTATTTATCTGATACCAAAACTACTAAGGATGTTAAAAATCTACAATGATGCTGGATTCGCTCCTTTCTCCTTGTACTTCTGTAATTGCTTTCTCTGTAGTTGCGAAGCTATATTATTAGTGCAAATCAAGTTAAGAATCCTTAGCTCTTCCTAATCAATTGAAATTTTAATCATTGATGGTTTGACATCTTTTTATCTTACAATACTTTTTGCTTTTAAAGTCTATCATGTGATAGTGATATGTCTACAAAAGGTTCATAACATTAACAAGGAGTTCGTTCCCATTTCCCCGGCTAAATTTTCTGTGTCTCATTCTGTTATTAACATTAAAAGCACACTTTTCTAAGTTTTAATCCAGTGTGATTAACTTTGCCTTTACTGGGACAATTGTGCTCATTTATATATATTGTGATTATGGCTCTCCTCCCCTGTATGTTTACATCTTACCCCACGGTGATTGCCTTGCATGAGTCTTTATGATATTTTATCATTTCTTAGGTTATTTTGTATTAAGTAAAGGTGCCCCTCAATTCAATTTTTCTTCACTTTGAAAGACATATACTACATTTCTTTTAGATATTTTCCTTAATATTTTATCAGAGATATTGAATCTCACAAAGTACAGAGCTAAGTAGTATCTTCAGCTTCTCCTAATCGCACAAAGGAATTAAAATAATCTTACTCAGGTTCTTATTGAACTCAGACTCTATTTCATTTTTGTGCATGAATCGGACTTTTTATCATTTTCTATGTAGCCAGTATTTTGTGAGATTTTCCCATGTGTTTGTAGATCAGCTCACTGGCCATTCTGTTTGACACCTGAACTTGTTCATAAGAGACTGTCTTCCCTCCTCCTACAGTGTAGTATTTAGAAATTTCTTTGGTAAAATCAGTTGAAAATAAATAGGCTTTTCTTTGTTGTCCAAAAAGTCTTTGATTTATTTTTTTCTTCCCAAGACAAAGAAAGTTTGCTGAGCATGTAATTCTAAATCGACAGTCATTTTATGTGATCACCCTGCAACCATGCTTCCATTATTGTATTCTGACTCCCATGGCTGCGGTTGACAAATCAGTTATTTGCATCATTGCTTATCTTTTGTAGATGACCTGTCTTTTCTTTTTGAAGTATTATGGAGAACACACACTCTTCTCTCTCTCTCTCAGCTTTCATTTTCCTTGATGTGTCTACTAATCTCACTACAAGTTTGCTTTTTTACTTATCTTGCTGAATATTTTTTAAAATTTGTGAGTATGGTGATCAGTTCCTTTGCTTCTTCTTGGAAAGTTCTAACAACTCTTCTCTTTGGTAGCTGCTTTCCTATAATTGTCTCAACCCCAGTTAAATATGTGTTACTTTCACTACCTGCACAACTTCTCCTTCGTAGTTGGGCTCTAGACTTCTGTGCTATGTACTGAAAATTTGTTTAGAGATCCTTCTCAATTCATTGACTCTGTCTT
This sequence comes from Glis glis, assembly GCA_004027185.1. Classification (NCBI taxonomy): domain Eukaryota; kingdom Metazoa; phylum Chordata; class Mammalia; order Rodentia; family Gliridae; genus Glis; species Glis glis. The sequence continues at coordinate 22,247 of PVJS01022404.1, forward strand.
CGACAGTGTTATGATATCTTGACCAGTTAGCAGGCTTTCAAATTCAAATAGTATATGCTTCATTTTTAGAATTTCTACATAGTTCTTAGTATCGAATATAACTGGTTGTGTTTGATTTTCTTTTTTCCTCAGATTGTGAAATAGTTTTTTATTTACATAAGCATTATTGTTATGGTTAGATATAGAATGTCCCCTGAAGAACTCATGCATTAATGTTCAGAGTTGATGTAATTAAATCATGCGGGTTGTAAGCTCATCAGTGTGTAAATTCATTGTGATGTGTTTACTGCGCAGTAACCTAGGCTGGTGGGCTGTGGCTGGAGAAGGTGGGTTCCTGGGGGTGTGACCTTAGGGACCATGCTTGTGTCTTTGAATCCCCTTGCTTGTTTGCTTGGTTCTCTCTTGCTTCTGACCTCCATGATGTGAGGAGCAAAGCCCTTGCTCTCTGCTTCCCACCGCCATGCCCTGAGATCCACAGATGTTACCCTACCTGACAGGGACTGAAATGCTGAGATCTATTAAAAAAAAAAAAAACTGTGAGCAAATAAATCTTCCTTTTTCAACGTTGTGTGGTTAGTTGCCTTGTATTATAGCAGTGAGAATGCTGACCAAGAGAATTATTAAATCATTTATTTTAAAATTTATGGTTCATAATTCCAAGGATAGGCTTTGAATGTCTGATTCTGCTGGAATATAATATACCTTCTGGTTGTTTCTTGTGAGTGTTATAACAGTGACAGTCTTTCTTATGTGTTTTACAGATTCTGTTCAGTGAGAATTTTGTAAAGCCTGGAATGAAGATGGATGCCTAGCACAGAAATATATGTTACCCTCTCCCAAATAGCCAGTGGCACTACCCAATTGGAACCACTTTATTTATTTATTTATTTATTTATTTATTTATTTATTTATTTTGCGGTACTGGGGATTGAACCCAGCGGCATTTTACCTCTGAGCTACACCCCCATCCCTATTTTTTATTCTTTTTTATTTTGAAACAGGGTCTCGCTAAGTTGCGGAGGGCCTCACTAGGTAGCTGAGGCTGGCCGCGAACCTGGATCCTCCGGTCTCAGCCTCCCAAGTACTGGGATTACAAGCGTGCGCCACCAAGCCTGGCTGGAACCACTTTAAAATAAGCAATCACCTGATAGATTTTGTATCTCATAGGTGGTATCCCCCATAAGAACTCTTCTTTGGTCTATGGTCAGGAAATTCATAAGAAATGCTTTTTGTCTTGTATTTTGATCCAAAACAAAGTCAAGTAAGTCCTTTGTATTGTTGGGAGGGTTACCTTATGTAAACTTTCTTTAAGTGTGTAATCATTTAAGCTTTATCCAGAGATTTCAGTTAGACTTGACAACCCAGGTTGATCCTCTGTGCCCTGAATGTGGCTCATTAACCTGTCAACTCTGGTCACCATGTATCAGAATCTGTTCCATAATCCCGCAGCCGGAGCTCTCATTTATGTCTGTGGATTAGTGCTTTCTTGCTTTATTTTGAGAAACTCGAATATTTCCTGTGGTTTCTTGCACTTTTGTATTTTATCTAGTATTATCTCGATGTTTTATATCTTTGCAATTTGGGGATATTAAATTCACCATGTTATGAGAGAGTAGTTCTAGATTCATTTTATGTTCTGGTAATCTATGGCATTTCAAAAGAAAGAGATACAGAAAGAGATGGAAGGAAGAAAGAAAAAAGAAAGGCAGGCAGGCAGGCAGGAAGAAAGGGAGGGGAAGCCAGAGAGGGAGGGAGGGGCACCAGGCTGTAGTAATTGCAGCCAGGGACAGGAGAGTGAGCAGGTTCACTCTCCTGTCCCACTGTTGAGTGTGGTTTTGTGTTCCCTGCTCTGTCCCTTCGGGTTACTCAGCTAATCTCCATCTTCAAGCTGAATCTATGCTTGCGTCTACTTACCAATGCCAGGGAGGTTTGAGAGTGCCGATTCAATTTAGTCAGCTTGTCCTTTCAGAAAAGGCTGTTTAGCTGAACACAGAAGGAATTCTCAGTGGCCTGCGGATATCCTGACCTGATACTTCCATTCTAACAAGAAGCATTAACACTAAGTTCCAATTTGGTCCGATCATTACCTCGTTTGGCTCCGAGCTTCCCCGTGGGAAATCAAATGCAAACGGAGCTTTATACCTTTGGTTCTCACAACTGAGCCTTGGAGAGATGTGGACGTCCAAATTTCCTTTTTATTTATCTTATGTTATTTATCTTTTCTCCAAATGAGCTTCAGCAGCCACCAAACATGATATCGACACACAAACTGAGAGTCAATCACAACTTCGTTTTGTTAAGACATCATCAATGACGGAAGGCAAATATAAAAGAAACTACCCAGAGCTGGCTGGGAACTCATCACACATCTTGTTTCTGCCTCTTTCAGATGCTTATGCTGAAAGAGGTGCTGCACTGAGAATCCCTACTGGGTGTGAAGGGCGGTATCTGTCCTGAGGCTGTCACAGCTAATGTGACATCTGTAGTTTTCTGTTGGTTTTCCCCAGCTCATCACTTCAGAGGCCACATGGCACTTAAGAACACTTAATGGTACAAGAACACATGATTCAAAAACAGGAATTCTTTACCCCTCCAAGGGGGTAACAGGAAGTGTCCTGCCCCTTCTAACAAGTACCTCCCTGTAGGGGCACCAATTCTTGGGGATGGTGTTGATGTTGATTGACTCATTAGAAGTCTCTTGCATGACAAAACCAGTAGGAGGTTTGTACAGGTAGGTAGGTAGAGACAGGTAGATGTAGAGCTACAGAGATATGTAGATATGTAGCTATAGATATGTCTACTTATTACTAGAAACCATGCAATTGTGAAGGCTGGCTGAGTAAGCTCAAAGTCCACCAGGCAGTATTCAAGAAGGAAAATCATAAGCAAACTGGAAAGCGATGACAGATAGAACAGGCTAATCAGCAGATAAGCAACAATTAGATAAGTCAGCAGATCATAACATCAAGATGACTATGAATTGGCCAGAATGTAGAAACTCTGCACTTTTCTCCCATTCTGTTGGTGGTGGGAGTAGGGGGAAGGAGATAAAATGGCCAAACACCAGAAACCATTAGGTAAAATGCATGGCTCAGAAGCTAAGAACTACATTCTTAATTACCTGCTCAGGGAATTGAACAACAGCAAATAGCCAAAAAAAAAAATCGACTAAATTTGTGAAGAAATTATATTGTCAAAGAGTCTAAAAGATTGGCATGCAAATGTCAGTACTTGTTCAACTCTAAAACAATCCCTGGGTCTCGAAACCTAAGCCCTAAGGAAGCTGTTCAGTTCCCGAAAAAGGTCAAGTTCCTATGTTCATGGTATATGTAGCTATGGAGTGCAGTGTAGGGGGAAAATCACTCAGCCAAGCCAAGTGTTCATAGAAGATAAACATGGAAAACGACCCTCTGCCCTGGGTTGCAGAAACATAAGCAAGCAGAAGATCATCAGTAGTTTATTTTATTGCCAAAAATGAAATGCTCACAAATCCAGCCCTACATGATCTAGGTGAAAATTGCTCAGGAGGGGCGACTAGATTTCCAATGGAGAGTTCTTGAATGAGGTCCTCCTATTCCTGTTCCATAAATGTATAGGGAAGTGGTGATAGTAAATGACTTTTCTTTGCATTTGCATGTAATTGAATAAGGACGAGGACCCACATGCAGTCCCAGCCAAGAACTATGCATTACCTAGACATCCTGAAATTTGACACGGGAGTGAGCACTAAATGCATGCAGAAGGTGAGTGGCCAAGTGGACTGTCAGCCAGTCAGCCAGCCAACGCAGCTTTTCTTCTTCCATGGCCAAAAGTTTAGGTGAATATATGGCCTCTCAAAATAAAGGTCACAGGTCTCCAGCTGGCATGTGCCTCTTGACTGTGTCTTCATTATCTATTCCTCCATTTCATAGCCAGAAATGCAATTCGGTAGTGGCTACTTTTGACCATGAACAAGCTGAAGGAACGCAGCCTGAGGATGGCAGAAGGGAGACCTGGTAGTAACCTGGATACCAAGAGTGTGTTGAATAATGGTTTGCTCCTTAACAGCACTGGCCTGCCTAATGCAGACATTTATACCTGCCCATAATAACAGAATCCTAACATTTTGTCACTATCTAAAGATGCAAGTCTTGTCTCTTCCCTGTATACAGTTTTTTTTTTTTTTTGCTATTCTCCAACCTGCTCCATTCCTAGAATTTTTTTCACAATTTTTTTGAATTTTGTCATTAATCACATTTCTTTTTCCCATCCTGTGTATGGACACTTGACTGGGATTTCTAGGAAGAACATTCCTACCCATTATCAGCAGAGCCAAGTTGAGGCAAACGCTGATTTAAGGCTTTTATCTGAGCTACATTTTCACATCTGACTTTTTGTGCAGTCTCCTTTGCCATCTCATTTCAAGTATGGATCATGGGTTATAGTAATTAAACAGTTTGTGAAGCAAAATGTGACCCAGGTTGTAGGATGTCCTGGTTATAGGAGGGTTAAAACCAAGCATGGTTTTATAGTCTACACTTTGGGTAGAGTCAGATGGTACACTGTCATCGTGTTCCGTCATTCAAGCTTCCAAAATACAGTCTAGCTGTCTTAATTCAGTTTTCTATTTTTACTATTATTGAATAGTGCATTGAGAGGTCACACACTACAATATACCAACTTCACCAGGAAACATGATCTCTAAGATAATTGAACAATTGCAGGAAACAATATTGAGGATTGTGTATCAGATATATCAAACTTTAAAATGATCTTTGCCAGCATTTCCTAAATTCTATTCTAATAAGAGTTCAGCCAGATAGAAACAGACTGTATATGAAAAAGGAAATTATGTAATAAGTCTAAATAGGCAAGAGTTAAAGATAATAGGTTTTAAATTTATGAGAGCATTTGTTGTGTCTTTGATGTACTAAAATGCAAACACATCTCTGAGCAGTGGTGTCACATACAACAAGATGTATGTCACATGACATTTCTCAAACTCATTTGACCAAGAATCCTTTTTTCCCCATCATCCATGTTTTGTGACACAGTATTTTTTAACATGCTGCATTGCATTATCAATAAAATTGATCTTAAACTACTACTAAGCAAATTTGGGTGCCTGCGGTGTTATGCCCCATAGTAGAGCCTGTCATGCCTTGGTTAGCAGCAACTTATTAGTTTCCCCTGTTCATCTGAGTCACAGAGCCATTTTGAATAATGGGTTGAGTATAATTAAGTTTATTGAAAAAATGCTTAGCATCATAAAAAGTCTGGAAGCTAGCATTAAACTCCGAATCTGACCATCCAGAAAATGCTAAGGCTCTGAAGAATTTCCAGAGCCTTCTGGGGGCTGCTGCCTGTGCGCGTCAAGCTCAGCCCCAGGTTGTGTAATAAATCATGGGCCATTTGACAAAGATGCCAAATGAGGCATGTGATCCCCATAAACTTAGAATCTGAGCTTAAAAGATTTGTGTACCAGAGACGGCAGAGAAAGATATGTTCTCTCAGAACATAGCTCATGTATAGTAAATGTGTAAAAAAATGATAAAATCTTTTGCACTTAAAGATTGATAAAATGAATATTGGGAAAGAACATTTGTAGCTGTTTATCCTCATCTGAAATGTATTTTCCAGTGATGTTATTTAACATTTTAATAAAAATAAAATTCATTATAAAGTATATATTACGTAATAAAACCCCTTAAATGAAAAATGATTATAACTGCACAAAAAAAATCAGACCCTGAAATGCTAATGCCTTAGCACCACCAGTCAAACTGTTAAAATCAGTACTGATTTCAGTAGCACTTTCTCAGTACTAAAGAGCCACAGAGATCAAAACTCATGCTAAGAGTGTGTGTGGGGGGGGATCACTTATTTTGGCTCAAAAATCAAATTGAGGTTTCTAATATTTATTAATTTGTAAGCTATAACTTACAGAATTTTGTTGATTTAAAGGTTAGAAAACCACAAATTTTCACTATTCCTTTCTCCTTAGCATAAAAATGCCTAATTTTTATATCTTATCATTAATTCTCTAATTTCTATACTCCAGAACTAAGGAAACAGGTTTTAAAAATATGTGTATCTGCAATTAAAACTATGCCTGGTTGGCATTATCAACAAATGGCAGTAGCTGTCCACTGGCACACCACTGCCTGGGCTGCTTGGTTTCTTCCGGAGAATATTAAGGATGGGTCGTACAGCTCATAATAGTCTGTTTCCATGAAAAGTAAATGTTAAAAAATGCATTTTAATGACTATATTCCATAACATACATGTAGGAGCATACATTAATTTTACAAAAATAGAGTAATTTTTATTTTAACTATTTTATTCCAAATTGTTTTATCTTTTTAAGTTGTGCATATTTATGGGGTAAAGGGTGATAATTCGACACAGGTATGCAATGTATAATCATCAAATCAGGGTAATTAGCATTTCTATCTCCTTAAATATTTATCATCTTTTTGTGTTGAGAACTTTTAAATGCCTCTCTTTTAGTTCTTCATAAAATATCTATTAAATTGTTGTAAACTATAATAACCCTACTATGGCATAAAACACTAGAACCTATGCCATCTATGTAACTGTATTTTTTTGTGTGTGTGGTACTGGGGATTGAACCCAGGGGCATTCTACCTCCGAGCTCCACCCTGAGCCCGATTTTTTGTTCTTTATTTTGAAACAGTTGCAGAGGGCCTCACTAAGTAGCTAAGGCTGGCCGCGAACCTGAGATCCTCCTGTCTCAGCCTCCCAAGTATTGGGATCACAAGCATGCGCCACCATGCCCAGCTATGTAACTGTATTTTGGTACCCATTATCCAACCTCTTTCTATTCTCTCTCCCTCCTACCCTTCCTATCCTGTAGTGACCACTATTCTATTCTCTTGTATGAAATCAACTTTTTAGCTTCTACATATGGGACAGAACACGTGGTATTTGTGTGTGGGGAGTGATCAAACCCAGGGGCACTCTACCACTAAGCTACATCCTCAGCCCCTTTTAAAATTTTATTTTAAGACAGGAACTTAATAAATTGCCCAGACTGGCCTCAAACCTGTGATCCTCCTGTCTCAGCCTCCCAAGTAACTGGGATTACAGATACGTGCCAGCACATCTAGCAGATCATGTGGTCTGTGTCTTTCTATGCCTGGTTTATTTATTTCTTTCTTTTTTTTTTTTTTTTTTTGCAGTATTAGGGATTGAACCCAGGGGCATTCTACCTCCAAGCTACACCCCCGGTCCTATTTTTTTATTCTTTAGTTTGAAACAGGGTCTAACTAAATTGTGGAGAGCCTCACTAAGTACCTGAGGCTAGCCGCAAACCTGTGATCCTCCTGTCTCAGCCTCCCAAGTACTGGGATTACAAGCGTGCGCCACCACGCCCGGCTGGTTTATTTCGTTTAACATAAATGTCCTCCAGTTTCATCCATGTTGCTACATATGAAGGGAATTTTTATTTTGGGGGTCTGAATAACATCCTATTGTGTATACAATACCACATTTTCTTTACCTATCCATCCACTGATGAGTACTTTAACTGTTTCCATATCTTGGCTAGTGTGAATGGCACAACAAGAAACATGGAAGTGTAGTTATCTCTTGATAGACTGATTTCATTTCCTTTGTATAAACCCTGTAGTGGAATAGCTGTATCATATGACAGTCCTACTTTCAATTTTTTGAGGAACCTCCATATTGTTTTTCATAAAGCTTGCACTAATTTACATTCCTACCAATCGTTTATAAGAGTTCCCCTTTTTCTGCATCCTTGCTAGCATTTGATTTCTTTTGTCTTTTTAAATAATAGCTATTCTACCTGGGATAAGAAGACACTGTGGTTTTCATTTGTATCTCCCTGATAACTGGTGATGTTGAACATTTCTTCATGTACCTGGCTACATGTATATTTTCCTCTGAATATTGTTTATTTGGATCATTTGCCCATTTTTAATTGGATGATCCATTTATTTGCTGTTGAGTTTTTTAGTCACTTATAAATTCTGGATCTTAATCCCTTTTTGGTTAACTGGTTTGCAAATATTTCCTCAGACTCTCTAAGTTGTCTCTTCACTGTTGATCGTTTCTCTTAACACTCAGGTGTTTTGTTAATTATGACATGGTTTAATTACTTTTCCTAGGTTTATAGACTTACTCAAATACACAGCAGGGTTTTTATTCAATGTATTGGTCTCTAGGCCTTTCTCCACACACAGAAAGCCCTACTTTTACCGTTAATAGGTCTCGGGCAGCTCTGGTGCTCTGTCTCTCTCACCTGTTCCCCTCCCTCTCCTCTCTCTCTCTTTTTTTTTTTTTTTTTTTT
>PVJS01022405.1:0-30553 GCA_004027185.1 Glis glis
TGTGTTCTCACAGTCCAGGTCCTTGTCCCCGTCTGTCACCCATCCTTGCACACCAGGGCATGTGGCGTGTGTTCTCACAGTCCAGGTCCTTGTCCCCGTCCGTCACCCGCCCTTGCACGCCAGGGCATGTGGCGTGTGTTCTCACAGTCCAGGTCCTTGTCTCCGTCTGTCACCCATCCTTGCACGCCAGGGCATGTGGCGTGTGTTCTCACAGTCCAGGTCCTTGTCTCCGTCTGTCACCCATCCTTGCACGCCAGGGCATGTGGCGTGTGTTCTCACAGTCCAGGTCCTTGTCCCCGTCCGTCACCCGCCCTTGCACACCAGAGTGAGGACATTCCCAACTTGCGTTACTGTGGTACAGTTCCAGGCATAGTCAGTGCTCTATGTAACAAACTGTGGGAGCATTATGTGTTCACGTGTGAATTGCAATTTGAAGTTTTGAGGATTTTTGTTGTGTTTTCTTTGAAATGGGATTTTGCTATGTTGTCCAAGCTCATCTCAAACTGCTGGGCTCAAAGGATCCTCCTGCCTAGCCTTCCAAGTAGCTGGGACTATAGGGGCACTACCACGCCTGGCTCCCCATGTACTTCTTTTGGTTTTGTTTTTTTTTTTTGGCGGTACCAGAGATTGAGCCCAGGGGCATTCTACCTCTGGGCTACACCCCCAGCCCTATTTTTTTTCTTTATTTTGAAACAGGGTCTCACTAAGTTGTGGAGGGCCTCACTAAGCAGCTGAGGCTGACCATGAACCCGGATCCTCTGGTCTCAGCCTCCCAAGTACTGGGATTACAAGCGTGTGCCACCACACCGGGCTCCAATGTACTTCTTTATAATTAAAATAATGTCAGTATACCTAGCAATTTAACTAAATAAATACAATTCTTGATTTTTTCAGATCTTATTAGTTTATCTATAACCTTTCCCCTAAACTGTTACCTGATTTTGACCATTTTTAGCTTCTTGTTTCCTTAAAAAGAGCAGTGGGATTTCTTCCCCAGTTACCAAAAATCTTCACAGTAGAAGTTATTGACAAAAAATGTACAATCTCCAGAAAAAATGAAAGTGAATCGACAAATTGAGGTCAAGAAAGAACCCTTCCTAACGGAAGCTTTTGTAAACATTTCTACTTTGAAACAGACAGAACAACAAAGGCAAGGAATTATGTTAAAGCACATCAATGGCGATTCACATCTCTTAAGCTCACACTGGTGGGGAGGCCATGCAAGGACTGGTGTGACCCTGAGACGGGAGCGTCAGGTGTGAGCAGGGGATGACGGGACGTGAGGCTGGGTAAGTCAGTCAGCCCAGCACCCTCCCTTTCTAGAGCCAGCAGGAATACTTTGTAAATCACTCACACACACTGAGTTCTGAACTTAAGCCCACAAAAAAGTTCTTTCTTTTGCTTCTAGAATGATAGTGATGGGAAAACAGTGTATTCTGAAGACTGTTTCGGGCTAAATATAACAACATGGTAAAGTTGTTGGGTTTTTTTGTTTGTGTTTGCTTTGGTACTGGTGATTGAACCCAGGGGCATTCTACCTCTGAGCTACATCATCAACCCTATTTTATTTTTTATTTTGAAACAAAGTTAGTTTTCACTAAGTTACAGAGGGCCTCACTAAGTAGCTAAGGCTGGCTGCGAACTGCAATCTTCCTATCTCAGCCTCCCAAGTACTAGGATTACAAGCGTGCACCATCATGCCTGGCTAAGCTGTTTTTAAAATGCTACTTAAATGAACAACCTCAATTAGTGAGGCCCTCCACAACTTCATGAGACCCGGTTTCAAAATAAAGGATAAAAAATAGGGCCGGGGTGTAGCTCAGAGGTAGAACGCCCCCAGGGGCCATCGTGATGCATGATGGACTGTACCGCACATGCACTGAGGGGTGCTGGCCCTGGGCAGCTTGCACGTGAGTGACAGAAGCTCTCCTACCTTCCGCCTGATCCTGCTGTGAACCCAAAACCACTCTAAAAATTAAATATTTTTAAAATACATAAATACATTTAAAAATGTAAATAGCTCATTAAATATAAGTGACACATCTTACAGTGTAGCCGCCTGGTGAACATACTGAATAAGCAGAAAGGCTGTTGAGGAAGCGGCCCAGGCTTCACACTCACCTGTCTGGGGAGATGGGCTGTGTGGCCACGGGACCCAGGTCACTCTGCAGGAGGTCCCAAATGTGAACCCTGGACGTGTCATCCTGGACCAGGAACACAGCAGGCCTCGTGGGAGACCACTGCAGGCTGGTGACGGCTCGGCCATTGGTGCTGCGGTCCCACTGCATCAGAGGCCACTCGGAGGTGAGCTGGTGCAGCCTGATGCTGCCATCCGAGCAGCCAGCCTACAGCGGAGGACAGCCATCAGCATGTTTCTCCTTGTCAACTAAGTCTCAGCAGCCAGGGAAATCTCCCAGACGTTAGTTCTCCTTAGTTTGTACAATACATGTTTGTTTTGCTTTTTGTTTTCTAAACGTAAAAATGTAATATTAAACTTCTCCTCACAAGTCACGAAGGTGGGCACTCACCGGGGGACTGCCATGGCTGAACCCACCCCGCCCACAGCCTGACAACCCCATTCAGTGCATACATAAATGTACACTTATTTATCACAGAGTGGATATTACTGACTCAAACACAGGCTGTTAAGGTTGGCTCCATGGAAGTAAATAACTCACCTTTAAAAAAAAATTACATAGAATAGCATCAATATATGGCTATATATTCCCCTTGGATTGAAATTTCCATAAAACAAAACTTAGCTGGTTTAATAAAACTAAATTTTTAGCTTAAAAAAAGATTAATTCCTTCTTACTCTACTTAATCCTTCACATACTCAAAAAGAAATAAAATCAATAAGAATGGGAGTAAAATTCTAAAATGAACTACAAACAGAAACAAATTTAAAACCCTATATTCCAAATAAACAACATCATCACACAGGGCGGAGAGATAAGAATTAAGCCGAACATAGTATCTGAACCATACGCCTTGTGACTTAACATACAAAGGATGCCTGAGCACTGGCTCCGCCCGGCAGCTTCTCTTCGCAGAGGCGGGGAAGGCTCTGTGAACTCTGGGACTGAACAGGTATCTTACAAGTAACTGCTATGGATGAGAAACAGTTTATCCTCTGAAGGCCAGATGGAGCCTCGGTCCTCAGCGTACGGGTACTGAGCAGGGGTGGGACCTTCATGAGGGGGCCTCCAAGAGGGGACTGGGCCAGGGGGTACCCTCAGGAGGGACACTGTCTCTTCTCACAGAAATGGAAAGGCTCTCAGGACTGGACTAGTTACCATGAGAGCTGGTTGGCATTTGATATTCTTCTGTTAAATTCTAAATAGTCTGCAATTCAATAAAGTATTTCTTAAGAGAGTCAAATTTCTGAGCTATTTTATTTTGTTATTAATGTCATATTTTTCCCCTTTAAACCTCTGAAGCCTAATATATGATTAATTTGTAGCCCAGTAAATAGTCAACTTTCAAAACTTCCCAAAGGATCACTGTATTATGCTGCCCAAATAGGCCAATTAATACCATCAAAAAGAATTGGTGCTGTAAAAAACCCTTTCTTACCAAGAATATTGGTTCTCCAAATGGTGAAAAATCAATCACATTAACCCTTACTGGTCTTACACCACGTTGCTGAGGTTTGAACAGTCTGGGAGATACTCTCAAGTCTTGTCTTGTGCCATGGCTTATAAAACCCTAGTAATAAGACAAGAGCGACCAAAGAGAAGTATTAGGTATCAGGTTGGGAATATATCTTCTCTCTATATATATACTTTTATTGGTGCATTATAGTTATATATTATAGTGAGGTTTCAAAGTGACACACACACACATGTGCAGAGTGCTTGGTGTATTTCCCTCCATATTCCCCAACCCTGTACATGTTAGTGATACCTTCAGATATGGACATAGCATTCTTGAACTGTGTCCTTCCTCAATCCTTCTTTTCCCTTCCCACCTCCCTCCCTAGTCCCCTTCCATTATCCTGATTTTTCTTCTCATTTGACTGAAGTCCCTCTTGTTTCCTATTTTCTCTCTAGCTTCCACATATGAGAAAAAACGTACGACACTGACTTTTTTTTTTTTTTGCGGTACTGGGGATTGAACCCAGGGGCGTTCTACCTCCGCGCTACACCCGCAGCCCTATTTTTATACTTTATTTTGAAACCAGGTCTCACAAAGTTGCGGAGGGCCTCACTAAATAGAGAGAGAGAGAGAGAGAGAGAGAGAGAGAGAGAGCTGAGGCTGGCCACGAACCCGGATCCTCTGGTCTCCGCCTCCCAAAGTACTGGGATTACAAGTGTGCGCCACCACGCCCAGCTGACACTGACTTTTTGAGACTGGCCGATCTCAGCATAATATTCTCGAGTTTCATCCATTTTCCTACAAATGACGTAATTTTGTTCTTCTCTATATTGAGTAAAACTCCATTGTGTGCATTTACATTTTCTTTATCCATTCATAGACTGATGGACACCCAGGTTGGTTTCATAATTTGACTATTGTGAATTGTGCTGCTATAAACATGGATATGAGCCGGGCATGGTGGCGTACACCTGTAATCCCAGTACTTGGGAGGTTGAGACAGGAGGACCACAGGTTTGAGGTGAGCCTTGGCAACCTAGCAAGGCCCTCAGCAACTTAGTGAGACCTTGTTTCAGAATAAAAAATAAAATAGGGCTGGGGGTCTAGCTCAGAGGTAGAATGCCCCTGGGTTCAATCCCCAGTACCACAAAAAAAGGGGAGGGGCAATTAAACTGAATAGATACATCTCTATTTTTTTTTTTTTTTTTTGCAGTACCGGAGATTGAACCCAGGGGCGTTCTACCTCCGCGCTACACCCGCGGCCCTAATTTTTATTCTTTATTTTGAAACCGGGTCTCACAAAGTTGCGGAGGGCCTCACTAAGGAGAGAGAGAGAGAGAGAGAGAGAGAGAGCTGAGGCTGGCCGCGAACCTGGATCCTCCGGTCTCCGCTTCTCAAAGTACTGGGATTACAAGAGTGCGCCACCACGCCTGGCTACATCTCTATTTTTTATTTTGAAACAGGGTCTCACTAAGTTGTGGAGGGCCTCACTTACTTGCTGAGGATGGCTGTGAACCTGCGATCCTCCTGTCTCAGCCTCCCAATTACTGGGACTACAGGTGTGTGCCACCATGCCCAGCTCAATTGCCTACTTTTTGATTGTTTTTTTTTTTAGTGTTAAGTTTTATTCTGGAAACAATTTACACAACATCATAATAAATGCAAACAGTAAGATAATCTTAAATAAAGATATGTACCAGGTAACACTGGGAGTGAAGAATGAGTAATAGAATTAATACAAAATACTACTCACGATGTCTGTGCCAACAATAAAGTAATTAGGATCTGAAGGCAGAAATTTGACACTCAATGTCTGTGTGGGCCCCCAAAATTCACTTCCTTTATGGGAAAGCCTGAAAAAAATAGAAAAGATGAACAGGTAGCTTACTGGGGACCCTGAGGATGATGACAACACATAACACTCATTTAGCACTGCCACGTGACCTGGGGGCACTCCTGTGTGATCACAACCACTGTGCTTCCTGTAGTGCGCCGCAAGTACTTCCTCTCTCTCTCTCTGGTGCTTGGGGTTTAACCTGGGGGTACTCTACCTACGAGCTATACCCCCAGCCCTTTCTGTTTTTGAAACATGGTCTCACTAAGTTGTGGAGGGTCTCACTAAGCTGCTGAGGCTGGCCATGAACCTGTGATCCTCCTGTCTCAGCCCCAAGTACTGGGATTACAAGCGCGCATTGCCATCATGCCCGGCTAAATTTGTGAGGTTTTTTTTTTGGGGGGGGGCTGTGCTGGGGATCAAACCCAGGGCTTCACACATGCTAGGCAAGTGCTCTACCACTGAGCCCCATCCCAGCCCCTTAGCTCTGTTTCTAGGAGGGTTTTCTAGATGGTACAGTGTCTCAAGTTCTTAGTGTGCAGGTCAATCCTATTTGTTATACCATGGCAGATTGTTTCCTTATGCTTATAGTTTTTGTAATCTGGGGTTATGAACTCAACTTGCAGGCTGTTTGAGGGAACCCCATGAGCCCCAGCTTGTGAAAGTATCCCACCCTACACTAGGTGTGGTGATGCACGCCTGATATCCCAGCAATGTGGGAGGCTGAGGATTTTAATAAAAAAATAATATTTTAAGAATCTTTACATCATGGTAAATTATGTGTGTAAAGGTAGAAATATAAATTTCTGAATATATCTTTCTATTAATGTTTCTGGTTCCTGAAACTTTAAGTTTAACTTCAAGGCTGCATTAAAATTGGATGAAAAATAGTACTAAATAGTATGAATTTATACGATAGGAGGTATTTGGGGGTGGGGGTTATTGAACCCAGGGGCAGTCTACCTTTGAGCTATACCCCAGCCCTTTTTATTTTTTTATTTTGAAACAGGGTCTCACTAACTTACCATGCACTGGCCTTGAACTTACGATTCTCCTGTCTCAGCCTCCCAAGCACTGAGATGACAGGCATGCGCTGCCATGCCAGACTAGGAAGCATTTCTTTTTAAATTAGCTCCATACCTGGGAGTTGTATTTGTTACACTGACTCATTACCAATAAACAAATTAAATGCAAAATAGAATATAAGAAAGTATGTCTTTGTTGCAAAAACTGACCACATTTCATTGTGCATGCAACCACCCAGTACTGACTTTCTGCAGGAAAAGGGTCATGTGAGAGGAGGAGAGTGTGCCAGTCACAGTGGTCTCACCTGTTGCCCAAATGCAGCATAGAACTGTGGACCAGCTTTATCCTCCCTCCAGGGATCAGACCTAGAAACAGACGAGCCAGAAGAGATGCGCCTCTTAACACAAGCTGAATCGACATGCAGGAGCTGCTGCCTGGGACTGTTCATTTCTTAAGTATCTGAGTTCAGAAACAACACCAAACACAATGGTGGGCAGTGTTCCTCCTGGACCCTGAACGAGGTGCATGTGCCCTGCTTGAGGAGAAGCAGTGAGAACCTGCAGCTCAGAGCCTCCCGAGGAAGGCTGGTGGGCTCAAGACCCACAGCCTGCACATCTTCAGTTCTGAGAAGGGCAGCAGACAGTATAGACATTGAATGCAGCCTCAGTTCACAACACCAAACACTGTGCTCCAGAAGGGACATTTGGAACCTCCCCCTCGCCTCTCAAAGTTGTCCTTGGAAACCCAGCAGGCTCTGCCAAATAGATGGGGTCTCCTAACCTCTCCAGCATCAGTGCTCCATCAGCCCCCTAACCTCCTTCCCTCAAGCAACACAGAGCTACGACTCCCAAGCCAGACTTGGCTTTTCCACTCCTTCCCTCATTTTCTCCAGTGCAGATGGCCACCATGCTGAGCCCTCGCCACTGACTGGCTTTGCCTCCTTGCCTATTCCTAAGGCCAGCCTCCCTTTGTAAATTACTGCAAGGGGAGAAGCTTGAGTTTTACATATACTAAAACCCAAATTCTGGGCAAGGAACTTCCTAGAACTTTGGGAGCAGTTGAATTGAAAGTATGTAGAAATGAAGCCAACTTGCACTTGGAAAGTCACCTGCCAGTTACGGCTGCTATGCAAGAATGCTCCCATTGCTCTCCACAGGGGATACCGCCCTGTACCTCCACACTGAGCCTCTGCCACACATTCCCCCAGGCCCCTCTGTCCGAGCAATTACATCACCAGTCCTCACCTGCAGCCACAGTCTTCTCACCCTATGTCCCTGGCACCTGGGACTAGACCTAACTTGTGCAGAAAACACTTCACAAAGAAATGAAAAACAAGCCGGTGTAGTGGTGCACACTTGTAATCCCAGTACTTGGGAGGCTGAGACAGGAGGATCACAGGTTCAAAGCCAGCCTTGGCAATTTAGCGAGGCCCTCTGCAACTTAGTGAGACCCTGTTTCCAAATAAGAAATAAAATTGGGCTGGGGGTATAACTTGGAGGTAGAATGCCTCTCTGGGTTCAATCCCCAGTACCAAAAAAAAAAAAAAAAAACCACATGTGCCTTCAGTTCTGCAAGGGCCACTAAGTTACGGCCAAGACAGAGCAGGGGCCACCTCCCGAGGTTCTGAGATTCTATGAGCAACCTGAGGGCCCAGAACCCAGATGGATCAGCATGAGGTGGAACGGCTTCACCACCTGAGGAAACCTCAGCAGTGTGTGCAGTGAAACCAAGGAAGGAACCCATCTTGTGTTTATTAGTCTACAGTAAGCTGAAGTGGTATCATGTGCATTTCAACAGGAAGCATGCAGCATTTGCTCCACAGAGGCAAAGTCCCCCAACTCTGGGAAGCTGGGGACAGAGTCAGTGTTGTACCCATCACCTGTCTTCCTGATCTACCCAGGAACTCAGCCCTGACACAAACAAGGAGAAAGGGAGACAGGTCCTTAAAACATGAGTGCCTAGAGGCTGGTGTGGTGATAAGACAGTGGAGTTTGAAACTAGACTGACTAGACCCTAGTGTACAAAGGACCGCACTGCCCCATGGTTTACAGTTCCTCTGTGGAGCCAGAACCGTACCACACAGTATCAAAACCCAAACTGGGGACTCAGGCTTTCTGCTCCACCAGACAGCACTCTCCCATACCATGGCACCACGCCCAGGGACCTCAGGAGGGACACATTAGCATGCTGGCATGCCCTGGGGAAATGAGCCACAAGGAAGAAAATCCAAAGTGAGTGAGGATTAAAGGACAAGGACGGACAACTGTTCTCGCATTCCGCTCTAAGGTCAGTCAAGGAAGCCTGCACCCTGCCTGCCTTTCCCATTGCACCCGGATGCAGTATACAGGTGCCCTTAACTTACCCCGCACCACTATAAGCAGAGCTTGGGAAGCTACAGAAAGAAGGCATTTGGTCGTTGTATCGTTTGACCACTCTAGTAAGGAGGTGCCTACTCCATTGTTGATAAGGTACATGATACACTTTAATGTTCATTTTTTACTAGCCAATTACATGTTTTTCAAAGCAGATAGTGGTATCTTTAATCTCTATTTGTTTTTGCAAATGTTGACTAAAATTAATTTTGCAGTTTAATAGTTACCTAAATCACTTATTGAACCTGCAATATCTGCCTTTGGTAATTCAACAACCACCTGGAAACAGAATATTGAAAATTATTATTAATACATTTATAATTATGAAACAATCTGAGAAAAGCATGGCTATAATTAAGATAGTATGTTATATTAGGTCCTAAAAAAAGTACAATTTCTCTAGAAAAAAGGCCAACCATTAACTTCAGGACTAACGTCCTAAACACTAGCAGTTCCTTTCTGTAATACACAACTGTTAACGTCATGATTAACGTCCTAAACACTAGCGATTCCTTTCTGTAATACATGACCGTTGACCTCAGGACTAACGTCCTAAACACTAGCAATTCCTTTCTGTAATACATGACCGTTAATTTCAGGACTAACGTCCTAAACACTAGCAGTTCCTTTCTGTAATACACGACCGTTAACTTCAGGACTAACGTCCTAAATACTAGCAGTTCCTTTCTGTAATACACGACTGTTAACATCATGATTAATGTCCTAAACACTAGCGATTCCTTTCTGTAATACATGACCGTTAACCTCAGGACTAACGTCCTAAACACTAGTGATTCCTTTCTGTAATACATGACCGTTAACCTCAGGACTAACGCCCTAAACACTAGCAGTTCCTTTCTGTAATACAAGACTGTTAACTTCAGGACTAACATCCTAAACACTAGCAATTCCTTTCTGTAATACATGACAGTTAACCTCAGGACTAACGTCCTAAACACTAGCGATTCCTTTCTGTAATACACAACCGTTAACCTCAGGACTAACGTCCTAAACACTAGCAATTCCTTTCTGTAATACACTCCTCACTCAGCGACTTCAACAACCAGAGTCTATCCAGGTGTGATGGTGCACACCTGTAATCCCAGCAGGTTCAAGACCAGCCTCAGCAATGTAGCAAGACTCTCAGCAACCTAGCGAGACCCTGTTTCAAAATAAAACATAAAATAGGGCTGGGATTGTAGCTACGAGGTAGAATGCCCCTGGGTTCAATCCCCAGTACCACAAAAAAACAAAACCAGCCAGAGTCTCCTCGACCCTGTAGGATGAGTCCTAATGCCATCCTCTGGTCCTGACACTGTCTTCTAATGTTCACCCACCTTCCCATAGGCCCGCAGGAGAGTCCTACTGAGTTGTCAGTTGGGCCCAAAACTTGCCATGTATAAAATTTTGTATCTCCTCTCCACAAAACTGGTAAGCCCAGACTTGTTCTTGATTTTCTCATCTGTTCTGCTCTTTCCCTGAACCCCTGCCCCAATTCAGGGGCCTTTCTCCACCCCAACCATTTCATTCCAGCTCATGTGCAGGGCCCTGGGCCACCTACTCACCCACACATTGAGAACCCCGCTCTCGTCCAAGGAGGCCATGTGGAAAGACAAACCAGACATTTCTAAAGAAATAAGAAACAAAAAAGAAAGGAGTGGCTTTAAATACGGAGGTTTCATTGCATAATGGCTGCTTGAGGTTTAAGGGAAGGAAGGGTTGTGTACCTTCTTGAGTAGAGATGGGCGAAAGCACGAAGCTCTGCTTTTTGTAGACAGACGTTGAGACAGGCTCTATGGCTTGGAGAGGGCTTCGGTGGTTTACTGACGTGAGGCTTCCATCTGGAGTTTAAACACCCACAGCACCCACGTATAAGTAGGAAGCACAGATACAGGGCGAAGGTGGTGCGTGGGCGAGCATGGAGGCACTTCCAGGTCCCAAAGACCCAAATCACTCCATACCCCACACGAGTGCTATGTGACCACTGCTAGGAAACAGAACACAAACCTCAAAATGCCCGGAAGGAGAGAAACAAGCACCATAGCTTGTGCGCCATCGCCAGGGCCCGTCGCGGCCACCGCGGTGTGGAGGGACGGAAGGAGGGGCCTCCCCCATGGGACAGAGAGACTGCCACAGAGACTGAGGAAACTACAACAACAGCACCCCAGAAAGGGACAGCCCAACTCAGAGGGGGAGTCCCAGGTCCACTCACCAGCTGAGGGAGGGGCTGGAGAGTGAGGGGACCCGAGGGAGGGCCTCAGGGCAGCATAGCCTGCGGGAAGTCAGCAGGAAGGGCAGGCGCCCCCAGAGGCCAGGCAAGGACAGCTGGGAGCAAGAGAGAAACCCAGGCACTGGCAAAACACTAATAGGCACCCCCACCCCACCCGCCACCACCCCCAGCAACTCTCCATTAGAGAAACCATCTCACAAGCGAATAGAGCAGAGCTCTTTTGACCTAGAATATACATCTACAGAGTGTCTAAGAGAAAAAAAAGTCAGAGAAAGTCCATACAGAGCTACTACAACAAATAGAAAGCAGAAATCAAATCAAATCAGCATTATAGCTGACAGAGATTCACCCTCTACCACCCCAAAAAATAAGCTCCAAGCAGCGGACAAACTCAACTTTCAAGATGAATCAAATCTCTTCAAAAAGTATTTGGAAATGTATTTAAAGCAAAAAAAAAAAAACAAGCAAAACAAAAATGCCTGATTGAAAAAAAAAAGAACAGAAATAAGATAAAAGAAGAGGAAGGAGGAGGAGGAGTTGGCTTTATGGCACACCCCTGTAATCCCAGCAACTCCAGAGGCTGAGACAGGAGGACTGCAGGTTCAATGCCAGTCTGGGCAAATTGAAACACGATAATTTCCCTGTTTCAAAATAAAAAATAAATAAAAAGGGCTGGGAATGGTAGAACATCCCGGGGTTCATTCCCCAGTACTATAAGGAAAAAAAGAGAAAGGCAAGAAATGAAAGCTGGAATTAAACTCAGGGAAAAAAGTGAAGAAAAAGACACACCATCTCAGAAATGAAGAAGAAAGCACAGGCTTCCCAGGGAGAACAGATTCTGAAAGACTAAATGCCAACAAATTTAAAACTCAGTCCTCAAATCTGTGGTGGCTTTCTAGAGACATATGATAGGCAGACAGATGACACTAACCAGTGGAAAAGGTTGCTGTCCTGAACGTCCACAAACAGTCGCTTAGCTTCACATAATGATGTATCCTAGAGTCTTCTCTTAAATCCCACACAACCACTGAGCCATGCACTGTCCCGGCAAACAGCAAAAATGCCTTAAAAGGGCTAAAGCAACAGCATGTGACCTGAAAAGAAAAACAGAAAATGGACAACTGAAAAACAAGAGAACCGTGTTCACAGAAGTCACGTTCACTGAATACAACGTCTGACACTTTTTCACTTTGCACAAATGACATCCCTAATACAATTTTCACTCTGGGAAGCTATGGGATATAGTAAGTAGAACACAGATGTTTGCACATAAATGAAATTTAACTTGTCCATCAGTTTCCTCAAATGTAAAGTAGGGATAATAAATGTACCTGGTAGGATTATTATGATCACAGATATAAGGTTTCTAGCACACATCTAGGTACATATAATGTGCTCGATTATGCCTTCCATTCAACTGAATTAACTGGACCTCAAAAATGGTAATTCCATCCTTTGTAAATTTTATTTACAATTTGTATTGCCAATGTTTTAATTTCCAAGCCCTTAAAACTGATAACTGCACAAAGTTATTCTTCTCTGTACCTTTGGGAGAAACCAATGGTTTTAATGTCAAAGAACATATAAACACGATATTTTCCTAATAAAAAAGGAAGTGAATGTGGAAGGGCAGCTCTTTGGCTGGACCTGCTGGTAACCAGGGCCAGAGACTGTGAGTAAGTGCCAGGGTGTTCAAAACTATTTCAAGAAACCATGAGGATATCGAGAAATCTCTAAGATGTCCAGGACCCAAACAATACAAGCTAAAAAACGTAGCTCTAGGATCCAAAACTACACCAGGTTGGTCAATATTTTTATTAAGTCTGTAACTACATTCATTTCCTAATTCCCAATTGACCAAGAGACAGCTTCTCTATGATAATCTTGGGTTTCTCAGTCTGAGTTGATCCTCTGAACTACAATCTCTAGAGTCAAAACCGACCCACACATGTGTCTGGTCGCAGAGACAAGGGCGGCCGTGAGAGACGGGAAACGACCTGGAGGTTCTCATTCTCATTCGCTGTCCCTGCACCCTCTCTCATCTGTCTCCACTGTCAACCCGCCGTCCTCCCTCAGCAAACACACGGCCCTCCTCCTGAGTGTACCTTGGACTCACTTATCAAGACCTTCTGGGGCCCTGAAGGCTGCCAAATATCCCACACACAGAGGATATATCTGCTGTCCAGCGGTGGGGCAAATGCCTTTTCGGGCAAATCATGAACAGAGACCACTGTCCGCCTCTGAACGTGGGAGGCATGCAAGCAGAACACTTTCCGATCTGGGGATGAAATAAAAATATTTCTGCATTTTAGAAATCTGCCAGAATCCACATTAAATTAACACACTTCAGAATACTCAAATTTCAACTTAATGAAGAAATAAAAATTTTTTTTTTTCAAAACTGAACATACATAAAATCTGGGTTTTGACAATGGCCACTGCCAATACCTGAACACACTGACCAAAGCGAGCTTGTGGGTTGACTAAAAATAGACCCTTCAAATTGCCTTCTCTCACCTACAATTCACACAAAACCAAGTTGCCTGACCTCATGCTTAGAGTCAGTCTCAGAGTAGGAAGACACTGGGAATGACCGAAGCTGATCCCTGATTAGGAAACTATTTTAAGAACCTCGATTCTCTTTAATATAGCCTTCTGAGAGCCACATAGCAAACTGTTCTGTTTTAGTGCTAAGTAAGCTGAACTCCATTCTACATGTAAACCCTCTTCTAACAATATATGAAAATTGTTAATTATAAATTTAATATATACTTTTTTTGTGGTACTTAGGATTGAACCCAGGAGCATTCTACCTCCAAGCTATACCCCCAGCCGTATTTTTTGTTCTTTATTTTGAAAAAGGGTCTCACTAAGTTGCGGAGGGCCTCACTAACTAGCTGAGGCTGGCGGCGAACCCAGATCCTCCAGTCTCAGCCTCCCAAGTAATGGGATTACAAGCGTGCGCCACCATGCCCAGCTTAATATATACATTTAAGAAAAAAAACCAAAAACCCTAAATACTCACTATTCAGTTCGACAGAAACTGAGTCTTAGCCAGGCATGGTATTGCACACCTCTAATCCCAGTATCTGGGAGGCTGAGACAGGAGGATTGCAGGTTCGTGGCCAGCCTCAGCAACTTAGTGAGACCCTCTGCAACTTAGTGAGACCCTGTTTCAAAATTAAAAAAAATAAAATAGGGCTGGGGGTGTAGATCAGAGACAGAACACCCTTGGGTTCCATCCCCAGTATTACAAAAATAAAAAAAAAGAAACTGAGTCTTTCTCTGTTTTAGGCACAATAAACCCCATCACATTAAAATAGAATGTAATATTAAAAATCATTACTTCAACATAAATATTCAGTAGTTATATTTAAAAGTAAATCTAAGAAGGGTATCTTACTTTGCAGGAATGGCAGGCTAGTGTTCAACTGAGAGGAGCTGTCACTAATGCAGAGGGCGTTGTCTTGCGCCCTGAGATCCCAGCTGGGCTCAGCTGCCAAACGGTCCTCTTCAAGCAAAACAGCCATCACCTTTCAAAGACAAGCGAGTGGTCTTTTAAAATATATTACCACTGTGTTAGCATCTTAAAAAATTACCTTTTCACCTTATCCATTTCTGCAAATAAGTGCTTGGCTCCTCTACAACATAAAAACTAAAAAAAAAAAAACAAAATAAACAAAAAAATCCTGTATGGTCTTTTCTGCATAACAGAAACTTAAAAAAATATCAATTAAAAAAGTGCCAAAGAATGGCCATTATTTCACCTTATATGTTTTCCCCCACTAAATACACTGCTGAAAACCACAGAAAAAGGACAGAATAGCCAATATTCTTAAATTAACAAGGTACTGCAGAGACATATCAGGCAACCACCACTCTTTCTCACTGGAGTCCTGAGTCAGCATTAAACCGCTACAACTGAACAAAAGCGGTGTGAAGGAAGAAGGGAGAGGATTTAAAAAATGACAGGAAGGCTGTGAGACAGGCAGAGGACGTCTGGTGCCAACTGACAGGAATGGTTGAGGGCGGTAGGGAGCGCACTGTGTTTGAGGAGACAAGGTGGACAGAGGCTTGGGTAATCAGCACCCCCCCCCCCGGGAGACCCTCCACTGCCTCACTTCATTTCCTATCCAGCCCATCTTTCTCCTTCACCTTGCATGGTACCAAGTAATGCTGTCTCTTTTTAGTTCTTCCCCAGAGTCTTACACTAAAACAGAATCTCATCATAATGAAAGATTATGTCAAGTCAGGTATGATGGTGCACGCCTGTAATCCCAGGATATGGGAGGCTGAGACAGGAGGACCAGCAACTTAACTCAGCAACTTAGTGAGACCCTGATTCCAAATAAAAAATAAAATAGGGCGGAGGTGTAGCTCAGAGGTAGAAGGCCTCTGGGCTCAATCCCTAGCACACACACACACACAAAATGTCAAGCTTAATCATATTTTTAAACCACAAATCCCAAGCCGGGCGTGATGGCACACACTTGTAATCCCAGCACTTGGGAGGCGGAGACAAGAGGATCACAGGTTTGTGGCCAGCCTCAGCTACTTAGTGAGGCCCTCCACAACTTAGTGAGACCCTGTCTCAAAATAAAGAATAAAAGATAGGTCTGGGGGTATAGCTCGGAGGTAGAATGCCCCTGCATTCAATCCCCAGTACCGCAAAAAAAAAAAACCCACAAATCCCTATATAACAGTGACATTGAGGTGAACTATGAGGTATTCACAAAAGGCTCTAATAGGTTTAATCCAAATCAATATGTCAATATGTCAATGTTTAACAATGTTATGCTGTTTATTTCTGCTCTGTATTTAAATTCTGGGCTTATATCAAAAGTATAAGGGACAACTGAGGAAATTTGAACTTTGACTTCATATACTGGAAATTATTACAAATAATGTTTTTAAAGATCCTTTACTTTTAAAGATTTGTACTGAAATATTTGTGGAGGAAAGTTATGATGATGGGGGATTAAGGATCGTGAAGAAGGAAGTGTCAGATGAGACAAACTGTCCATGAGGTGACGACCAGAAAAGTTCATGAGGCTTCACAATATGAGTCCCTTTATCTTTGTAAGTACTTTGAACATTTCCATAATCAGTTTTTAAAAATCGTGAGTATAGCCGGGCATGGTGGCACACGCTTGTGATCCCAGTACTTGGGAGGCTGAGACAGGAGGATCACAGATTCAAGTCCAGCCTCAGCAACTTAGGGAGACCCTGTTTCAAAATAAAAAATAACCTGGGCGTGGTGGCACACACTTGTAATTCCAGTATTTGGCAGTACTTGAGAGGCTGAGACAGGAGGATCACAGGTTCAAGACCAGCCTCAGAAACTTAGGGAGACCCTATTTCAAAATAAAAAGTAAGCTGGGCATGGTGGTGAACACTTGTAATCCCAGTACTTGGGAGGCTGAGACAGGAAGGTCATAGGTTTGTGGTCAGCCTCAGCTATTTAGTGAGGCCCTCAGCAACTTAGTGAGACCCTGCTTCAAAACAAAGAATAAAAAATAGGGCTGGGGGTATAGCTTGGTTCAATCCCCAGTTTCACATACACAAAAATAATATTAAAATAAAATCAGGCTGGGGGTGTAGCTCAGAGGTAGAATGTCCCTGAGTTCAATCCCCAGTATCACACACACAAAAAAAAATCATGAGTACATTATTTTCAAATATCCTAGATTTATGCTTGCTTTGCTGACTTGATATATTTGGGTTTAGTCTACAGTTATTTTAGAATGTAAGAAACTACTATTAAAATATAGAGTCCAAATACACACACAGTACTTTTAGTGATATATACCTACCCAGTCTTTTTTGCATACGAGGGCTTAATAAATGTACCACCGATAATGTTAAGGAAATGATACCTAAAAATGAAGAGTTGATTCTGATTTATCTGAGCTATAAAGGCTCCAATATTTCAGTGGCTCCTATGTTTCTATATATAATAAAACTTTAAGCAGCTTATATACATAGAATAGAACATATAATGTAAACTATACCTGACATGCCGCCTGGAGAAAGCTAGATAACCTTCGAGTATCAATCTTTGGTACAACTGTAGCATCAGAGACATCTCTTTCTTCACTACCTAAAAACATAGGTTTCATAAAACAAAGTCAACAAAGTTGACTCTAGAACAGCTGTACCTTACATACCCAAGAGTTCAAAGAGGCATTACAAATAAACACAAAGAGTCATGCATAAGAGAAGGGAAGGTCAGAAAACTTTGCTTTATATTCTTTAGATCTATTAGTGATTTTCTCCAAAAACAACTTCATATTGCTTTATAGGAAGTCTGTAGATTGATCTTATTTAATCATAAGAAAAGCAATTAAAGGAATCAATTTATTATATAAGTGTTAAGTTTAGGTATATACATTGAGTAATCCTGATTAGAAAACCCAAAATCTGAAACACTTATGGTCCCAAACATTTCAGATAAAGGATACTCAACCTGCTTTATTTTTTTAAGGTGAGGCTTACCTGAGAAAGGGAGTAATATATTCCCCTGCCATACAGACACAATTCCTCAAGAAAGACAATCAACCAGTAAAGTATTTAACATGTTGACAGCTTCAGAGTACCTAGCAGAACCCATGTATTCCAGGGACCTCCAATTTATACTGACACACAGTTCTACAAACTACACTGCAAACTACAGATGAAAAATTCTATATTGATGAGAACAGAGAGTCCCTAACTAGAGAGCAGAGTGTGTTCCACAAACCCAGCTCTAAAGTGGTTGTGTGGAATGTAGACCCTTTCCCTGTGTTATAAACCCTGGTCAGGGCCCAGACCAAGCCACTAGGGCAGGTTTATCCTTCTCGTAGTTCAGCAGCTCTAATGTCAGTCATTAGCAAATACTGGTATTTCCATAGTCTTATACTAACAACCACACCAAAGAAAAAGACACAATGAGAAAGAAAAAGAGAGAAAATAAGTAAAAATAAAGCAAAAAATATTGTAAAGACAGTCAACATTCAACACTCAAGAGAAAAGTTGCTACCTCCAGACACCACAGCACTTTCTCCTGGATGCTGGGTCCACACTTCCCTGGTCTCTATGTCTTCAGTCTGAATGTCTCTTTCAACATTATCGTCATTATACTGAACATATGCCTTAAAAACAAAGGAATGCTGGAATTAACATTTGGTCTCAATTTCAGAGCAACCTGTCATTACTGAAAATGAAAAAAATTACAATTTTTAAAAAGTTATAAGTTTTTGCTTGTGTCAAAAATAAGTATTATGGAGCCGGGCGTGGTGGCACACGCTTGTAATCCCAGTACTTTGGGAGGCAGAGACCGGAGGATCCCGGTACGCGGCCAGCCTCAGCTCTCTCGCTCTCTCTCTCTCCCTGTCTCTCTCTTTCTTTCTCTCTCCTTAGTGAGGCCCTCTGCAACTTCGTGAGACCCGGTTTCAAAATAAAGTATAAAAAATAGGGCCGGGGGCGTAGCGCGGAGGTAGAACGCCCCTGCGTTCAATCCCTGGTACCGCAAAAAAAAAAAAAATAAGTATTATGGCCTAAGTAACGATGCAAAGGTTGCTTGGGTCTCAGACATTTGATAAATATAGTCTTATTTTGGAAAGTATTTCCAAAAAAACACATCAAACAATTTAGCTTCAGTTTATAAACACTACAACCAGCCGGGCATGGTGGCGCATACTTCTAATCCTAGTACTTGGGAGACTGAGACCAGAGGATCCAGGTTCGCAGCCAGCCTCAGCTACTTAGTGAGGTCCTCCGCAACTTAGTGAGACCCTGTTTCAAAATAAAGATTAAAAAATAGGCTGGGCATGGTGGCGCACGCTTGTAATCCCAATACTTGGGAGGCTGAGACCAGAGGATCCAGGTTCACGGCCAGCCTCAGCTACTTAGTGAGGCCCTCCACAACTTAGTGAGACTCGGTTTCAAAATAAAGAATAAAAAAATAGGGCTGGGGTATAGTTTGGAGGTTGAATGCCCCTGGGTTCAATCCCAGTACTGGAAAAAAATTTTAAAATAGGGCTGGGGGTGTAGCTGAAGGTAGAATGCCCCTGGGTTCAATCCTCAGTACTGCAAAAAACAAAAACAAACAAACAAAAAAACACTACCACCTAGCCTACATACATGCTATTCTCTCAGAAGAAACTAGCTTTGCAAAAACCAAACATAATTTCTGTATTTCAAAAAGGTACTTGCGTCAATAAGGCAGTTTTTTAAATAATCGCTTTGAGATGAGAGAAACAAGCAAAGAAGTGGGACAAAATGCTGAAGGTCAGAGGGAGTCAGCTGCAAAACCAGGGTCCAAGTTGCCAGCTTCTTCAGTCTCATGCTGTGACCTGCCTCCTGCTAAAAAGTGTTCATTACTGAGTGCACCAAACAGGCAATGTGGAAACTGATGGTACTCTATCAAGAACATAAGAAAAATGGGAGACATGGTGTCTGACTTCAAAACCTTCATAGCACTGGGCATGGTAATGCATGCCTATAATCACAGTATTTGGGAGGCTGAGCCAGGAGGATTGCAGGTCTAAGGCCAGCCTCAGAAACTTAGGGAGACCCTGTTTCAAAATAAAAAAAAAAGGGCTCGGGGTGTAGCTCAGAGGTAGAATGCCCCTGGGTTCAATCCCCAGTACCAAAGAAAACCAAAAAAGAAAAAAAACAGCAAACTTTATGGCCCTTAATATTTCTCTGACTTGAATTTACTTAGTATGAAGCTGAAGTTGTTTTTTAAGAAGTTATAATATATGTGGTAAGCCCAAGAATACTCACTAGAGCGATATGTAAAAATCAGTGTGGAAAACTCAAAAAAGGAAACTTAAATTCTTTTTAAAAACTTTATAGCCTTGTTGTGATGTTAAACTATCTCAATTAACTAATGACTGAAAACACTGTTGGGAAGTACAAAATTGTGTGGGGTAGATTGCAGCAACTCTGAAAGAAGAAAATTCAGTGTAAGTCATCAGGAAAGGCTGGGCCAAGAGAAAGGGTCTTGGACATTGAGGAGCATCAGGTAGTTTGGACAGAAAGAGAATAAGAACCGCACAGGGAAGAGAGGAGAGCAGCCTGGCACACCGAGCCTGTGCGTGAGGCGCTGGGGATCCAACAGAGGTGGTGGGTGTCAGAGTGAGTCCACATTGGAGAGCGTGCAGGAAGCATCGTGCACTCTGAGATCCGTGAACTATGAGACAAGTACTACTGTGACACACTCACCTGGAACCTGAGAACCAACCCAGACTGGACATCCTGTCTGACTTTAAATGAAATATCTGCACCACGTAAAGTGTACTAAAAGGCTGGACTGTTGCCACCACCTGTAACCCCTTACACGTGAATCACCATCCAGCCCCTGAAGACTCTTGAACTATCTTTAGACTGTGTTGCATAATCTCTCCAGATTAATGAGTACATGTGATGAAGGTTACCCTTCTTCCTTCACAGGCCCTTCCCAAAGTCTAACATTCTGGAACAAGATACAGGCAATGTACTAACCTGCTTGGTATTTTTTTTCCCGAAGTTTCTGATATACGTGTCATATTCATTTACTGGTGGTAGATCCAAGAGAGAGAAAGTGAATGAAAAATCTAGGTCAATAAGCCGAAGTAGTTTTGTACTTCGTGTCCTTCAAAACAAATTGGGAAGAAGACAAAAATTAAATTGAATAATACACAGGGAAGTGCAGGGAGGATGGAAGGAATCTTGTGGTTAGATGTAGGTCACTAGCAAGGACCCAACTTTTGTTTGGGTATGATCCTGAGGTATTTAAGTAAAAGACAGTCGTGGCACATCAAGGATGTGAATGAATCATGCACTGAACGTGTGCTTGACCACGCAGCACCTGAGGCAAACACAAAGTGATGTGGGACAGGAGCACCTAGGACTCCATGCCCAGCACTCACTCTGCCAGAAGGGTGACATCCTGGGTTGTGTACACAGCTGGTCAGGCTTCCAGACTATGCTCCTCGAGGCCACCGCAGAGCTTTGTCCCCACAGGACTTGGGCTCCGGGCAGTGCCTGACACGGTTAAGCACCCGCAGGCTTTGGAAACACCTGTTCACTCGGTTCCCTCTGGCCTCAGCCTGTCCCTTTTCAGTCACCTATGCTGGTCTCTTTTTCTTCCAGATGCCCTAACAATGATGTACCCAGGTTCAATCCTCAAGGTTATCTTCCATCACCCCCCAGCCAAACATGAGTTCTGCAAGGGCAGAGTTTTATTTTGTTATCCCACATGGCTAGTGCTTGGAAAATACACAGTGAGTCCCTCAACACGCAGGAAACACAGTAACCGCCACTCACTCTCAGGGTTTCATGGACAGCTGTCACCTCCTCTAACTGTATTCTCTGGCCACCGTCCCAACTTTCCAACTTATTGCCTCCAGTCCTCTGTCTCCAAAAGTCCTTCAGCCACATGGCACCAACCATGGAGGAACCTTCCACTTTCCCTGTCTGTCACCCTCTGGGGGGGGGAGGTGCAAGGCAGGGTTCAGGTCCCTCGGTTTCCATCACATATTGAGTTGTGCCAGCATCACACTCTCCGCTGCATGCAGTGGCAATGCACAATCAGTGGCCACACTTGCACAGCTCTGCTCCTGGACTATTCTGCTGCCAGCAGTGCAGTTTAATTACTGCAGCCTTACAACTAATCTGGATAGTTAAGCTCAAGGTTTCTAGCTCTGTCCTTCTTCAATACTGTCTTCACTATTCTTGACCCTTGGTGTTTCTCTATAAATTTTAGAATCGGCAAATAAAATGTGTGAATTTATACACACACATACATACTGCTGAGATTTTTTTACTGGAATAGTATTGAATATATATTTATTTCATGAGAAACTGATATTTTTGCCATATGAAGACTTCAAATTCATAAATATGATATGCCACCTTTTCCATAGGTTTTCCTGAGTTTCGGTAATATCTTTTGTGGTCTTCCATTACATTCATTCTAATCCTATTGTAGATGGTAAAATTTTAATAATTTTTCATTGCTAGTATATAGAAATACATTGTCAGCCGGGCGTGGTGGCACACACTTTTTTTTGTTGTTGTTTTTTGTTTTTTGTTTTTTGTTTTTTTTGTATACTGGGGATTGAACCCAGGGGCATTCTACCTCTGCGCTATACCCCCGGCCCTATTTTTTTTATCCTTTATTTTGAAACCGGGTCTCACGAAGTTGCGGAGGGCCTCACTAGGAAGAGAGAGAGATGGCACACGCTTGTAATCCCAGTACTTGGGAGGCTGACACAGGAGGATCACAGGTTCTCAGCCAGTCTTGGTAACTTAGCAAGGCCCACTGCAACTTAGTGAGACCCTGTTTCAAAATAAAAAATAAAATAAAATGGGGTGTAGCTCAGAGGTAGAATGCCCCTGGGTTCAATCCCCAGTATAATAAATAAATAAATAAATAAATAAATACATACATACATACATACATACATAAATGAAAGGGGGTGAGGTATAGCTCAGAGGTGGAATGCCCCTGGGTTCAGTCCCCAATACCACAACAAAAAGGGGAAAGAAATACATTATATATTGCCTTTCTACCCAGTGCTTTTGCTAAATTAATTCATTATTCACATGTGTTCATAAATTCTAGTAGCTTATCTGTAGATTTTTAAATTTCTGTACACAATCATGTTGCCAGTAAATGGTAAACATTTTTTCTGACACCTATAAGTTTTATTTATTCTTCTTGCCTTACTGTACTGGCTGGGACCTTCCTGTACAATGCTGAACAGAAGTGTCACCAATATCTACCTCACTGCTGCTCTGAGCTGCAGTTTGGTAGATGTGGTTTGTCAGGCCAAGGGTGTTCCCCTCAGTCCTAGTTTGCTAAGATGTATCAAGAATGGGTATTCATTTCTCCCAGATGTTTTTCTGCCTCCACTGAGGAGACCATGTCTTGTCTCTGGGTCTATGAAGGTGCTGAGTAGCAAGGACTGAATTTTGAGTGGTAAACCAATCTCACAGGGCCAGTTATGAAGTGTGCATTGCAGGTGTCAATGAGTGCTGGCTGATCTGGGCTGTCAATCCCCTTGGATGGACTGAGGACACTCAGGCGGCTGGTGAGGCGCTGCCATTCTCCGTACTGAGCTCCGCACTGAGCCTGCCCCTGGGGTCTGGCATCTGACTGGGATGAAGGTGCCGCCCCAGCTGTGTCTGTAAGGGTATTCCCAGGGTAGACTGGCCTGTGAGCTGGTGAGCTGGGTGGGAAGACCCGCCCTCAATGTGGGACACCACCCAGCAGGCTGGGCCTGGATAAATCAAAAAGGCAAAGGAAGGGCCAACTTCTGCTCCCTCTTCTGGAGGCAGGACACCTGCTTCTCCTGCCCTTGGATGTCAGAACTCCAGGTTCCCAATCTTCTGCACTCCAGAACTTAACACCAGCAGCCCCCCAGGCTCTCGGCTCTCCGACCTGGGACTGGGAATTACACTGCTGGCTTCCTTGGTCTGAGGCCTTCATACATGCACTGAGCTGTGCCACTGGCTTTCCCTGTTCTGCTGCTGGCAGACGGCCTGCTGTGGGACTTCATGGCCTCCATAGTCAGGTAAGCCAATTCCCCTAACAAATTATTTTTCATTCTGTCAGTTCTGTCTCTCTGAAGAACCCTGACTAAAACACACTGGATTCAATTTGCTAAAGTTTTGTTAAGGATTACAAGAAATATTGGTCTATAATTCCTCTCAACTTCTAAAGTCCTTATAAAATTTTTTTTAAAGTTTGGCTAGCTATATTAAACAAGTTGGAAAGTGTAGTCTCCTTTTTTATTCTTCAAAATTTGTGAAGGTAGGGGTTATTTCTTCCTCAAATATTTATAAGACTTAGAAGACCAGATAAGGCATCTAAGCTTGTAGTTTAATTTGTGGAAAGGTGAGAGAGAGAGAGAGAGAGAGAGAGAATGTGTGTGTGTGTGTGTATGTGTGTGTGTGTGTGTGTGTTACTGGGGATTAAACCTCCGGGCATTCTACCTCTGAGCTACATCCCCAGCCCCCACCCCTGCCCTTTTTCATTTTATTTTATTTTGAAACAGGGTCACACTAAATTGCTAAGGCCAGTCTCAAACCTGCAATCCTCTTGTCTCAGCCTCCTCCCAAGTACTGAGATTATAGGCATGCATCACTGTGCCTAGCTTAGACCTACCTTAATACCTAAAAAGTATTAAAAATATATTCTTCTTATTTCCTCTTCAATCACATTTGGTTTTAAATAAGTAGATCTGACTTGAGAATATATCTTTTACAAACTTCTAAATTTCTAAATTCCCGTTTGCAGTAATTATAAGCTTGGACTTTGGCACCTGGCAGCTCTGGGTTCAAAACTCAGCTCTACAATTCAACAGATGTTGAGTTTGAGCCTCTTATTTGTAAGATGGGGCTATAAGGATTTGGGGGTAACACAGGAAGCACTTCACCTGATGGCACGTAATAAAATAAGCACATATACATATTAACCCAACATTAGTCCTCTTGATCCCCCAAGTCCCTCAGCTTCCTCCCTGAAAATAGACGCAGCAATGCTCCACTCCCTGGGCGTCCTTCAGTGAGAGCAGCAGCACACTGAGAAGGCTCACTCTGCTTGGCGGCACTGGCCACCAGATCTGTGAATGTGCAGCTGTGATTCTGCCTTACCCAAAGCAGGCCGTGGACTCCGGGGCTACTCCTCGACAGTCAGCCATGCATTTAACGACAAATGTTAGGTGCCAAGCACATAACAGTATACGCACTTGCACTACAGCACAACATCTGAGCACCAAGAGAACCATAGTGCAAATCAAAGAGTATGCCTAGCAGTCAGCAGTGAACATGACACGAAAAGCTCCAGCGTGAAGAAATATGAAAACCCCATAACACCTGTGCAGAGTTCCCAATACACCTACTTTTGCTTAAGAGCCTGAGTCTGACTCTTCTGACGGTGTGAGGCTGTTGCAAAATCCACAAAAATTCCACAAAGAGGAGCTCTAGTATGGGAACTGTTTTCATCTATACAAGAAAAAAGGAAAAAACTATTTTTGTAACAATGAAATAATTTTTTCATCCAGAGTAAAACAATTAGAAGCATATATATCAATCATACTCAATAAGGCCTTTACTTGAGACTGATAACAATGATAAACATCTTCCACCAGCATTGAAGAGGCCTGCTCCTGCTGCTTCAGTGAAATTGTCAGGCAACAAAACAAAGCTTGCCGAGCATCTGTCGTACATACAAATCACAGTATTAAAATCTTTAGACCTGCCAGGCGTGGTGGCACCCGCTTGTAATCCCAGTCCTTGGGATGCTGAGACCAGAGGATCTGAGTTCGCAGCCAGCCTCAGCTACTTAGTGAGGCCCTCTGCAACTTGGTGAGACCATGTTTCACAATAAAGAATAAAAAATAGGGCTGGGGGTGTAGCTCAGAGGTAGAATGCCCCTGGGTTCAACACCCAGTACCAAAAAAAAAAAAAAGGTTTAGAACTATTGAAGAAAGTATATAGTATACTGCTAGGCATGGTGATGCACACCTGTAATCCCAGTGCTTGGGAGGCCAAGGCAGGAGGATCGTAGGTTCACAGACAGCCTCAACAACATAGTGAGACTCTCAGCAACCTAGTAAAACCCTGTTTCAAAACAAAAAATTAAACAGGTTGGGGTATAGCTCAGAGAAGAATGCCCCTGGGCTCAATGCCCAGTATCACACACACATACACAAAAAATATATATAGAATGCAGTCCTCTGTCTTACCCTACCCATCCTGAAAAAATAAATAAATAAAGATTATAAAGTAGTCCTCCCTTATCCATGGTTTCACTTTCTGAGGTTTTAGTTAGCTGCAGTCAACCACAGTCTGAAAATAGTTAGTGGAAAATTCCAGAAATAAACAACTCATAAGTTACAAGTTCCATGTTGTTCTGAGTAGCATAATGAAATCTTACACGGTCCTGCCTAGAACATAAATTCTCCTTTTGTCCAGAGTATTCACACTGTATACACCACCTGCCTGTTAGTCACTCAGTAGCTGCCTTGGTTATCAAATGGACCATCTTGGCATCATGGTGCTTGCGTTCAAGTGACCCTTACTTTACTTAATGACAGTCCCAAAGCACAAGAGTAGTGACGCTACCAATTTGGATATGCTATTAAACTATAAAGTGCTTCCTAT
This sequence comes from Glis glis, assembly GCA_004027185.1. Lineage (NCBI taxonomy): Eukaryota > Metazoa > Chordata > Mammalia > Rodentia > Gliridae > Glis > Glis glis. The sequence continues at coordinate 26,195 of PVJS01022405.1, forward strand.
AAGTGAAAAGATCACAGTTCTTTACCTAAGTAAAAAATATCATATGCTGAAATTGCTAAGATCTACGGTAAGAAGAAATCTATCCATGAAAAGGTGAAGGAAAAAAAAATCATGCTACTTTTGCTGTCACACCTCAAACTGCAAAAGTTACAGCCACAGTGCCGCAGGGGCCTAGTTAAGATGGAAAAGGCACTCCATTCCTGGTGGAAGACATGAACAGAAAATGTGTTCCAACTGATGTCAACGTGCTGCACCAGAAAGCACAGAGCCTGAGCTTGGGCAGGGACCCCTGAAATGAGGGCACCAGGCCATTTCCCACTAATAAGAGACTGAGGGACAGGTTTGGACTGAAAAATATGAAAATTGCTGGAGAGGCTGCGTCTGCTAATGAAGAAGCTGCTGCCTCATCTCCAGCAGAGTTGAAGAAGTTGGCTAAGGAGGAAGGAGCCAAAGCCAGTCTTCAGTTGTAAGGAACCCAGACTCTTCTGGAAGATTCTGGATGGAAACTACATTCGCAAAATACAAAGGAGGCACCGGGGCTTAAAACATGGGGACAGATGAACTCCGTCACTGTGCGGCAACTTTGCCACAGGGAATATGAAGAGGCCAGGTACAGTGTACAGAGCAAAGAACTCACCTGCTCTCAAAAACAAAACCCCCTGCCCCAGTCTAGCAACAAGGTCAGACAGTGTGGGTGACAGCCACCTTGCTCATGGAATGATTCCACAGTACTTCATCTCAGCCGTGAAAAAATATGCAGAAGAGGAAGGATTGGAATTTAAAGTCTTACTAATAAGAGACAATGCACCTGACCATCCCCCGTCTACCAAGATGAAATGTCCAGGCTGTATTTTTATCTCCAAAACAACCTCATTGCTTCAGTCTTTGACCAGGACATCATCCAGTTTGTCAAGGCCACACACACCTGCCTAGTATGTGATCACATTTGATCAGCGGCTGGTACAGACCCTACTGTGGACATAACGCAGTGCTGGGAACCATTCACTACTGCTGACCCAGTAACATCATCAAAGCTGTGATGGATGAATTAAAACCAGGAGCTGCTGGAAGAACTTAGGAAGTCGTGAATAATTTCAAAGGCTTCCTGGGGATGCGCTGAGAAGAAAGGAAGATCATTCATGCAGCAAGACAAGCTGGTGGAGAAGAATTTGCCAACATGCAATGAAGCGGAAGAACTTGTAGAAGGCCATCAAGAAATGTTAACAAGTGAGGAAGAACTGGAAGAACTTGTAGACTCCTCTACAGAGGAAGAGGAAGATGAAGAAACGAAGGAAAACAGCAATGTGGATATTACCAAAATTCACTGAAGTGTTTCAAACCACACAGACATTAAAGGACAAAACTGCAGAATATGATCCTCACATAGTACGCAGCATTAAAGTCACCCATGTGATCACAGGAACACAGCCTCTGCAGCAACACTTCAATGAGTTAAAAAGAGACAACTTCCAATCGTGATGCTTTTCCATAAGGTTTCGGCAAAGAAAACCTTTTAACTATGGAGGATCTGCAGTCATAGACAACATCGTGGCTCAATGATCTGGGGTCACCCAAGGGAGATGATCCTCCTACGTATCATCGAAAGGTCAACGGCGTCCTGATGCTGCTTCACGTGCCTCCTCCTCACCTCATCTCACCATGCAGGCACAGCAGCATCTCATGCACACCACCACAGGAAGATGTGTGAGTGCAATCAGTAAGACACTGACAGAGACCACATGCACTTTAACTTCTATTACAGTAAACTCTTACAACTGTTGTTGTTATTAGTTATTATTGTTAACCTCTTACTGTGCCTAATTTATAAACTAAACTTCATCACAGGCTGGTATGTAGGTAGGTATAGGGGAAAACAGTATATGTAGGGTTCAGTACTACCTCTGATTTCAGGCATCTACTGGAGTCTTTGGATGCATTCCCCTCAAATGAGGGGGGGACTACTAAACTACAGTAAGGAACAGTAACATAAATATAAAATAGTTAAAAACAAAATAAGTGCCAATCAATACTGAAACAAGTACTTAATATGTGGAAGGACACAAACCAAAGAATGTGGATGTGAGTTTCATCAAAAGACTTTCTAAAATTTCCAAAGATGTGATTAGACTAATTAGTGGGCTGACAGAAAAGGGTCATACATGATAAACAATTCCAGTCACCATCCTTCCTAATGGAGTGAATCATTCCACAATCTACTCTTTCCCTTGACGGTTTCTTGTGTGTATTTATCTTGTGTGCATTTTTATTTATATTTTTATTTTTACTGTATCTTAATCTGTCTTCTCATTCTCTTTGGGTATATGTTTAAATTTATCAAGCACAGAATAAACAATCCTACTGTCTTACAGTTTTATAAACTCTCAGAGCTCCTTTCCACACATCATCTCGTTTTCCTAAAAGCCAGCGATGCAGAGGATACACTCAGGAGGACACCACGCACTGGGTCCAATGACCCCAGTTTGAGTCCCAGCACTGCCTGTGACTAGCTTCAGAACTTGAAAGTCAGTTCATGCCACCTCCCTTCTCTCACTGTCACACCGACCATAGAGGATCAGGAGGAGAACCAGAGCAGCCCTTGTTTCTGAAAGGTGGTGTGCCGACCACAAAGAACACACAGACCCTGAGAGATGTGACCACTTCTTAAAAATGAGAAAACTGGTGACACATTTATAGTCACAGAATTAAGACTTGAATAAAAACATCCCCGGGGCAGAGCTGACCCCTTTGTGCCAGGACCAGCACTCAGCACTCAGCACTCATTCACTGACCCAGTGGGTGATTTACCTTCTGGAGGTGTGTGAACTCTTTCAAACAACATGGCATACTGCAAAAAGTTACTTATCAAACAGTTTCCTACTGCCCTGAAAAGGGTAAGGTGTGCACAGCTGATTAGCACATTAGCCACAGGACACAGCAGGGTATTCACAAAAAGCAATACCATGACAGTGGGAGAAGCCAAACAAGATACAGAAAACGAATGCCATCAGCTACTTAGAGGGTGGTGACAACATGGCGGTGGCTGCTGGCACTCCTGAGAGCTCAGTGGGCTGGCACCCTTGTAAGCACTTGTGTGTATGAGCTTACTTAATTAGCCTGAACCTTAAAGAAGGCCTTACTCTAAGGAAACTGAGGCACAGAGAAAGGTTAATTGACTGCCCAAGATCACAAAACTAGCAAGTGGTAGAGCTGGGATCTGGAACTCCAAAATGAGCACCACTAAACCCACTCTGCGCCTCCCACAGCAGGGAACAGACTTCGATACCATGCCACCCCTTTCTGTTCACCTGTGCTAGATCAAATGTCTGCAGACCCGAGGCAGCAATGAAAGTGAATAATTAACCTCTCTCAAATGAAGAGTTGCAAATGCCAATCTTACAAATCAGACTAATAGGGACATAATGTTGAGCATAAAGGTAGGAATTGAGCGACCAAAAAAAGCCCTTAATAGACCTGCTGAGAAAATCAAGACTGTTAAAAATAAAATCTTGCTCACACCTCAGCTACTCCAGAGCAGGCAGGCTCTGGCTGCTTCAGGAGACCGTGCTCTTTGGGAATAGCCACTCCACAGCCAATCACAAAACTAGGCCCTGGACCTCAGCCAGTCAATATAGCCAAAATGAGGGCAGCCCTTACCTCTGTCATGGCAGGCACCCCTGGCCTTAACATTTTTTCAGCTATAAAGTTAAAGGATACTCTAAATATCTGCATGGCCCCACAGTTTCATTACCTCTGTAGCAGGCACAAAATGTGAAAGTAATGATCACTCTTCCAGACTTTCATGTGTATTATTACATCCCACTAATTACTAATTACAATTAACTATACTCATTACTGATTAGAGGATACTTTAAAGTCTTATGTCATGCAATATTTTTAATATTGCCCTAGTTTACCTTTTGTGCTATTTTTTAGTGCTAATATTTTATCAGATATCACAACTTTCCCTTTAAGTGATTTTTGAATATTTACTCCAGCTGGGTACAGTGGCACCTGTATGTAAATCCCAGCTACTTGGGAGGAGGAGGTGGAAGAAGGGCAAGTTCAAGGCCAGCCTCTATTTTTTGAGATAAGGAGACCCCATCTCAAAAAAAAAAAAAAAAAGAGCCAGGGCATGGTGGTGCACACCTGTAATCCTAGTACTTGGGAGACTGAGACAGGAGGATCACAGGTTCAAGGACAGCCTCAGCAAGTAGTAAGACTCTTATCAATCTAGCAAGGCCCTGTTTCCAAATAAATAAAATCGGGCTGGGGGTATAGCTCAGAGGTAGAATGCCTCTGGGTTCAATCCCCAGTAACACACACACACACACACACACACACACACACACACACACGTTT